>JAODAL010047938.1:0-29448 GCA_025379985.1 Phyllomedusa bahiana | reverse complement strand
TGGGTAATTGGGTTTTTCCCAAAAAACCAAAAAGGTTCCCCATTCATATTATCAAATTTTGCTGTAAAAAAAAATAAAAAAGTGGGCTCTGATTGGTTGCTATTGACAACCAAGAAAGCCCGTTTTATACTGACCCCCAAATTTTTTATATGTCCCCCAGTAGGTAGGTATATAGGTTATAGGTCCCCAGTGGATATTTAGGTAGGTTATAGGTCCCCCTGCAGGTGTATAGGAAGGTCACGGGTCCCCCAGTAGATATATAGGAAGCTTATAGGTCCCCCAGCGGGTATATAGGCAGGTTGTAGACCCACTTGGTATATAAGAGGTTATGGGTCCCCCCAGTAGATATATAGGCATTTTAAAAAAAATTTAAAAAAATAAATACTCACTTTTCACCCCCCCCCCTAAGATGTCGCTGCCCTGGTTCCCACATTGGCGTGATGTCATCAGGTCGCAAAGGCAGCGTGATGGCACTCTCATGCCGCCTGGGCTGAGTACTCTGGTGAGCCGCAAGCTTGCTTGTGGCTCGCGGGAGTACTCTGCGGAATGGGGAACATTTGCTGTCTGCCCCACATGATCCTCTTCCTTCTGGGCTGCAGAGCAATATGCCAACATGTTAATGACCCCAAACACACCTCCAAGACAACCACTGCCTTGCTAAAGAAAGTGAGAGTAAAGGTGCTAAAACCCAACGCTCCGACCTAAACCTATTGGCATTGTGGGGCGTCCTCAAAGGAAAGGGGAGGAGGCAAGGTCTTAACATCCACCAGTCTTGATTTTTGATGGAGGGGGAAGAGGTTCCAGTGGCTCACCTTGAACTCTAGGACCTCCATGCCCCAAGGAGTTAAGGCAGTGCTGGAAAAATAATGGGGGCCACACAAATATTAACACTTTGGCAAAATTTGTCCATTTTCACTTAGGGTGAACTCATTTTTTTTGCCCGGGTTTAGAATTGATGGCTGTTGTTGAGTTTTTACAGTTTCAAGCTGCCCTGACAAATTTACATTGTATCAGTGTCATATTTTCAGTGTTGTCCCATGAAAAGATATAATACAATATTTACAAAAATATGAGCGGCGTACTCACTTTTGTGAGATACTGTAACTCTTGCACTCTGCTTTTTAGTTTCACCCTCTCTGCCTTCCTCCTTGAAAAGCAGCCCCATGGGCCGTCTAGGGGTTTCTGCTGCTCTTCTGTAAGCCAGTCCGAGCTTGGCCTACCAGGTGGTTAATTTTGTGGGCTTAGTCCCCCAACTCTTAAAAAACCATGCTCCCAATTTTTATGACTATGTTGAGTTTTAAAAAATTGACAAATTGAAACGGCCGGTTTTTATGCGATGGGGAATTTTCGCCCTTTCTGTTCGGGCATTCGTGTTCAAAAGAACAGAGGTCTATCAGCTTTCCCCTAAACAGCTCAGCCCCCACTTTTCTCTTTGTTCCCAGACAACTATGTTTTTTAGCTGGAATTTTAGAACTAGGTAATTAGGAATTTCAGTTTTTAGTTATTGGGTGAGATTTAAAAGAAGCATTAGCTTGTACAGCCCAGGGTGGAGGAGGGAGGCGGGGGGGGGGGTGCGGGTGAACACAGACGACAAAGACAGACACCCAAAGGTAGGTTTTTGAAGGGAGAGTGTAATTGTTAGTCCGACTCTTTGACCCTGCATTGAAAAGGCTTTTTATTTTGTTTTTGGGCCCGTTTTTTGGGAAATAGTATTTACTTGTGAGCCGTATATTTTTAGGATACAAACTTTTTATAACTGAGGTGTATTTGAAAAAGGGGCCAAACTCACCTTTTATTAAACCATACACAATTTAATTAGTTTTTTTTTCACTTTTGTGAGTCCGTTTTTTTAAAAAGGACCCCCTTTTTACTTACAAAGGTTTAACAAAAAACCTTTTAGTCACACAGGTGTATTTCTTTGGTGCAAAAAAAACCCCTTTTTTATCCCCGTAAAAAATTTTAATTTGGGGGTTTTTTTTTTTTTTTTTATTTGGCCCCAGTTTTGTTCAAGAGTAACCTTGTATTTAAAAATTTGTTAAAAAGGGGAAATTTTTGTATTTTTCGGGTTGGTGAAATTTCTTTGGGTGCAAAAACCCCCGTTTTTTTTCCCGTTTTTTAAATTTTTAAATATCTGTTTTGCAGGGTGGGGGGCCCCTAGTTTTTTTAAAAAATAGCCACGTTGAAAGGGCCCAAATTTGATAAAAAATTTTTTTTGGAAAACTGTTCTGTTTTTTCATTGCTGAAAAAAAAAAGGCTTTTTTCTACCCAAATTTTTGGGAAATAGTTTTATTGCACTGGGTTTTGATTCATTTTTGGCCCCAGTTTAGCGCACTTGTATGATTGTTTTTTGGGAAAAATATCAATTACTAGCCCAAAATGGGCAGTTTTTAATTTCCCGGGGGAATGAAGGAAGAAAAACTGTTGTTTTTTGTTTAGGGTTCTTCCACCAGACCAAATTTTCCACGGTATTCGCAAGAAACATGTCAGTTTTAATCCTAGTTGGCTGTAGGTAATTAGAAAAGGGATTTAAGAATAGCTGTGATTTGCCTTTTTTTTAATAAGAAAACCTTTAAAAAAAACCCCTTCCATAATTTATTTTTTTTTTTATCTTTCTGAATTTTGGGCGAAGTGCGGTGGGTAAACGAGAAAAAGAGGGGGGGTGGGACATGGAGGTGAGGAAAGAGAAAAGGTGCTCCTTCCAGTGCTGGGAAAAACCGGGGCATCCCAAAAGCGGATCGTCGGTTGAAAGGCCCTTCAGGCCTTCTTGCTGGGTCGGGGCCCTGTGTTTTCCGGGAAAAACAAAACGTGCACAATCTGTTTTTAAAGGGTTTTAATGAGCTTGACCCGCAGTCTTCCCTTTCCTGTTCCCCCAAGTCCTTTCCGGCCAAAAATTTTCCCCTATCATCTTTCAGCCCCGTAAATAAAAAGGGGAAGGGCCCAGCCAAAAGTAACTGTGTACCCGCCACTGGGGGAAATCCATTTTCTAAGACCCCCTTTGATGACAAAATGCAGTTGGGGCCCCGAAGGCATTTAAAAGACCCAAAGGGGCCCAAAGAGGTTTGATTTTGTTTTGGCTCTGACGCCCGTTACTGAGGGCCATCAGAGGGGAGAAGGAAAAAGGTAAAATCGGAAAAAAACCCCGGGCCGGGTAGGCTTTATATTGAAATGCCTCTTGCTTTTTAGCCCGCAAGCTCCTGGATCCCAGAATTTTGGACGACCGTAACCTGTGTTAGGGTGATGATGATGACGACAATCCGGTTTTCCAACGTGGTTTTTTCAGCGGTTTTTTTGTTTGGCGAGCGTTAATCACTGGAAAAGGGAGAAAGTGATGGGGGGGTAGCTGTTCAGAATGGGTCCCACCTCAAAAGGGACGGGGTTTTGGGTCGCAAAAGGGTCGCCTGGGGGATGTTCCCCCCACCCACGATCGGGGAAAAACCCCGCCCTGCTTCTCGAGGGTGGGGAAAAGGGGCCCCGGGAAACCTCTCAAGCCTGGGCCTTTTTCGAGAAAGGGGCCTCTAAATTTCCCCCAGGGGATGCCCATATGCCCCCCTTTGCTGTAAACGCTTTCAGTAGGGAAAGAATTTAGGTTTTTAAACTACCACCAACATGACTGGGTCCCCATGAAGCAAATTCCCCTTGAGTTAAAAATGGAGGGAAACATTTGGGCCCAAAAAAAGGCCACCCCCGGGATGCCGGGTTAAAACCCTGTCACACCCCTGTCCCGCCTTCCTCCGCCCCACCAAGCTTTTCTCAGTCCCCATGTCTTCAAAAAGCCCAGGGGGGTTTTCAGGGTTTCACCCTTTCCGTTCGGGCCCCCCACGTCGCCCGAAAACCAAACCCCCCCCCCAAAAGGGGCCCCAACCCTTTCCCCCTTTCCTTCCACCGTTTAAACGACTGCATCCCGAAACACCCGGCCTTCCCAAGAAGCCAGCCTTTTTTTCTCCCCCAAAGGGGTTTGGGAGCAAAGAAACACTTCAACCCAAAATTTTTCCCAAAGCCTTTAAGCCTAAAATGCGGCATTCCCAGGGCTTTTGGCCTTAAAAAGTTGCCTTTCCATCTTTTTGGTCACGGGGGTTAGGGTTTTCCCCCCAATAAAGGGCCCTTGCCTGCCCACAATACCGATGCGAGCAGGCATTTTTTTTTGCCAAAAAAAAGGTTCCCTCCCCTGGCCGGGACGTGTTTTCTAAATTTAAAGGGCGCGTTGTCTGCTTCTGTGCCCGGGAAAAAGCCCAAATCTGGACCCCCGACACATGGATGGTAAGCCCCCCGGCAAGGCCGCTTTATCTGGGGGGCTAAAGGGGTTTGAGTGGGGTGGATTCTGGGGTGGTGCCCTTTGGCTCTAAGGCTCGGTGCACGCTCTTAAAAAACCCGCAGGGAGGGGTTGGCAGGGTTTTTCCCAAGGTCCTTTTGGTGGCTTCACGTGCCCAGGGGAAACCGGGCCCGTGTTGAAATTAATAAAGTTTGGAAAGACCGTCCCCCAAACGGGTCGGAAGCTGGGGGTGGCTTTTGCAACGAGACCGGGCTGGTGAGGCCCAAAGAACCTTGTGCCAGGCGGGGTTGGTGGCGATATTGGTTTTTAAATTTTTGGTTTCCCCCTTAAAGGATCGGTAGGTTTGGGAGAAACCCCCTTTCCCTCCCCCCATGTATAAAAACCCCTTGGGTTCCAAAAATTTTTAAAGGGTTTTTCCCGGGTTGGACTGCCTGCTGGGAAGGCTCGAGGTCTGAGTTCGCACTTCCACCGTTCGCCCCCTGTTTCGGTCCCGGCTGGCGGGCGTTTGCGGGCTTTCAGCTCGGCCCCCCTTGTCGCATGGGGCATTTTTTGGTGATCTTAGTTTGGAATGTTCTTTGGACCCTTTAAAAAATTTCGGTCCCCCCATCAAAGGAAAGGGGGGAGGGGACAAGATGGGACACGGGCCTTTCTCTCCGCCCAAAATTTCCCAAGGGGGGACGTTTCCCCAATTTTTTGGTTTCATTAGGGCAGGGGTTTCAGGGTCCAGGGTTTGTCCCAAAGGGGGGCGCCTCAGCTTCGGGTGCATCATCTAAAGGAAGGTAAAGGGTTTTGCTGAGCTGTGCCGGAGGAAAGCGGAGGAGGAGGAGGATGAGGTTTCAGGGGCACGATGTTCCCGACGCCCCTTTCCTTGGAAAGAGGGTTGGGCAGGAATTTGGGGGCCCAAGGAAGGTGGGAAGATCAGTTTTCTAGTGTCCTCGCCCCAGTGGTTTGGGGGAAATAAAGGCTCCACTCTCAATGAGTTTTTGGGATGCTCCTTTCCCTTTCCAAAACATGATCCTCCCCATAAAAGGCCATCAAATGAAAAAAACAGTTAGGGGTTTGGGACCCCCCTGGACCCCTTGGTACAAAGAAAAAAACCCCCCCACTTTCCTTCCCCCCCCCCAAAAGAGAGTAAAATGCGGGAAAATTGGAGACCTTGCTGATTGATAAAAATGGGGGAAATCTGTTGGGGTTGGCTTCACGTTTTCAAATGTAAGGTTTTTGGTTAAAAAATTCAGCAAACGTGACGCAGTGGGATTTTCCCAAGTAGCCTTTTGGGGGAAAAAGCAGCGAAAGCAGGCAATTGGAAAAAGCCTGAGGGTGCCCTTTTGGGAAAAATCTTTTTTTACCAAACCTCACCAACGCATGTAATGCAGGGGACTTTTTCCAAAAACCCCCACCGAGCCCCAGTTTAAAGTCATCGTGTTAAATATTTTTGTTCAAAACGTTTTTTTTGGAAATGTTCCAGACCAAATCGTTTTTCTTTTTTTATAGAAAAGGGGGATGAAAGGGCCCCGGGAGCTGGCTCGCCACCCCAAAAAGGGGGGGGGTTTTTCCTGCCAGCAGCCAGGTCTTTTTCTGAGCGGACCTTAAAGACAGCTGGGGGGGAGGTCATTACAGAAAAACCCCGGCCCCGGTTTTCCCAAAAGAAAATGTGGATCGTTTGATTTTTCATAAAGATAATCAGGTTTGGGATCTCTGATGTTTTTGGGGCCCCAATTGCCGAGGTCCCCCGTTTTTTTTTCCGGTCTACTTCACATTCCTTTTCCAAAAAAGAAATGGTCCTTTAAAAAATTTTTTTTTTAAATGATTTTTTTTCTTACTGCAATTTTTATTCTCATTTTCCAAAAGATCATTTTCGGGTTTTGCGGTGGGGAATGAAAAGGCACCCAAGGGTTTTTTGCAAACCTTTAATTCCCCCCTTTTAAAACCCTTACTTTAGAATTTTTTGCATTGTCAATGGTTTAGGGGTCATGTTGCTGTGAGATACAGCAATAATCATGGTTTTTGAAACAGAAATGTGGCTTCTAAGTGGCATTTTTCCCTCACAATTTTTAATAGTGGCTGAGAAGTAATATTTATAATTTTTTGGGGTCATGTTGCTGTGAGATACAGCATAATCATGGCCTTTTGAACAGAATTTGTGGCTTATAAGTGGCATTTTCTCCCTCACAATTTTTAACAGTGGCTGAGAAGTCATTTCTATAATTTTTTGGGGTCATGCTGCTTTGAAATGTAGCATATAAGGTCTATTATAAAAAATTGTGGTTTCTACAGACATTTATTCTTCACAATTGTCAAGAGTGGCTCAAGGGTCATTTTTTGAATTTTTGGGGGCATGTTGCTGTGAAATGCAGCTATACTACAGGTCCTATTGTAAAAAATTTGATTTTTAACAGACATTTGTTCTTCACAATTGTCAAGAGTTGCTCAAGGGTCATGTTTTGAATTTTTGAGTCATGCTGCTGTGAAATGCAGCTATACTACAGGTCCTATTGTAAAAAAAAAATGTGGTTCCTAACAGACATTTGTTCTTCACAATTGTCAAGAGTGGCTCAAGGGTGATGGTGCTGTCAAAAACAGGAATAGGTAGGACACTGTTAATGGACACATATTGCAAAATGACTTGTTTTTGCAAGATCTTTAACATAGCTAGCAATCCCTGTAGTGAGACAACACATTTAATACAATTAAAAAAAAGGGAAACAAAGACATGATGGGATTCCATTCTATTTTAAAAAATGTGTTTTCTAGAATTAAACTACTAAAAAACTGGCATGTACAAAATAGCTGATACAAATATTCCTCTGAATTGTACAAGGGAGGTACAGGAAAACTTGAACAGATGTAGGTTACCCAGGACAGATATAGTCAATGTCCGTTAAACTAAAATAGTGGTTGAAAGACTCCTTTTTCCGGCACTTTTTAATCTGGGGTCATGCAGGTTTGAGGGTCATGCTGCGGTACAGGACAGGTATAGTCAATGTCCAGTTCAAGTAACATGATGGTTCAAATCATACTGCCTTCTGGCACTTTTTAATCTCTGGGTGATGCAGGTTTGAGGGTCAGGCTGTGGTACAAGACAAGGATAGTGAATGGTCTGTGACTTTTTTTCTGTGGCTTTTATAACCTAAGTGTGTTGCCTAAAATGTAGCACGTATCCATTTGACTGTTGTGGATGTTAATTCCAGCTTCTCCAGCCCTGTTTGGGTGTAAGAATGAAGGTGTTGTTCCTCTCCCATAGACTTAAATGGTCATCGGCGATAATCTACAATCGGCTATCGGAAATCGACTTGATAATTGACAATATCGACTATCGACCCGATGACGATAGTTAACGTAATCGCTCATCACTAGTTATGATATATCAATGAAATGAATAGATGAAGCCAAATGCCATTTG
Organism: Phyllomedusa bahiana; assembly: GCA_025379985.1. NCBI lineage: Eukaryota > Metazoa > Chordata > Amphibia > Anura > Hylidae > Phyllomedusa > Phyllomedusa bahiana. The sequence goes on along the minus strand of JAODAL010047938.1, from coordinate 21,775 downwards.
ATTCCCTACAACTAAGCTTGATGTGGGATCCCCAGATCCAGCTTGATAAGACATTGAGGACAGCAAATCCTGTAAATTATCTATAAAGTATTCAAAAAGAGGAGCTGTTTTACTGCTTAAAATGTACGAATATAAAAATACATGTGGTGCATATTTATAACAGCAGCTAATTGGTGTTTCAGTCAGATTTACATCAGTTTTACAGTCACATTTTGCTGACGGTGAATTGTCACAGATCAGCAATCCACCAGCTACTATGTAATAAACTATTAACTAGCATTTTCCTGCAAGAAAGCTGAAATACATTTTGCCATTGATTTTACATCTTAATATTTACACAAAATATATTGTTAACCATGAGGTACCTGAAAAGGTTAAATGTAATACTATAGTGATGTGAAATCCAGGCTCCCAGGTGAGCAGCTGCAGCTGTGCAGGTAACTTAGGGAACAGTCCCAGCTATATAGGAAGCTTATATCCCAGTGGAGGAGGAAGGATATTGAGGATGGAAGCAGGAATTGTGGTTGTATAAGAGCTCATTATCCTAGTATGTGCAAGGATTTATAGTCAAGGTAGTTAAAGACATATAAAATACAGGAATTTATGTAGCATGGACATATTTCACAGTTCACTAACGTGAATGCATCCACAACAGTAGCTGCTCCGAGTTGGTCTTGTAAACATAAGTATCCTGATTAAGGATGGTAAAGTAATTTCAAGCACCTAGAATATGGTCTAGAACTGTGATTCCAAGCACCTAGAATATGGTCTAGTACTGTGATTCCAAGCATCCAAAATAAGGTGTAGTACAGTGATTCTAAGCATCCAGAATATGGTCTAGTGCTGGTATCCTAAGCATCCAGAATATGGTCTAGTACTGTGATTCCAAGCACCTAGAATATGGTCTAGTACTGTGATTCTAAGCATCCAGAATAAGGTCTAGGGCTGTGATTCCAAGCACCTAGAATATGGTCTAGTACTGTGATTCCAAGCACCTAGAATATGGTCTAGTACTGTGATTCCAAGCACCTAGAATATGGTCTAGTACTGTGATTCTAAGCATCCAGAATATGGTTTAGTACTGTGATTCCAAGCATCCAAAATAAGGTCTAGTACAGTGATTCTAAGCATCCAGAATATGTCTGTACAGTGATTCCAAGCACCTAGGGATATGGTCTTAATAATTTATATGATTCAAGCAAATAGAATTCTTAATGTGATTCCAAGCACCTGTAGAATATGTCTATGTGCTGTGATTCCAAGCACCTAGAATATTGTCTAGTACTGTGATTCTAAGCATCAAGAATATGGTCTAGTACTGTGATTCCAAGAATCAAGAATATGGTATAGTACTGTTATTCCAAGCATCAAGAATATGGTCTAGTACTGTGATTCCAAGCATCCAAAATATGGTCTAGTACTGTGATTCCAAGCACCTAGAATATGGTCTAGTGCTGTGATTCCAAGCACCTAGAATATGGTCTAGTACAGTGATTCTAAGCATCCAGAATATGGTCTAGTACTGTGATTCTAAGCATCCAGAATATGGTCTAGTACTGTGATTCCAAGCACCTAGAATATGGTCTAGTACTGTGATTCTAAGCATCCAGAATATGGTCTAGTACTGTGATTCCAAGTATCCAGAATATGGTTTAGTATTGTGATTCCAAGCCTCCAAAATAAGGTGTAGTACAGTGATTCTAAGCATCCAGAATATGTCTGTTACAGTGAATCTAAGCATCCAGGCTATGGTCTAGTACAATTATTTCAATAAATCAGAGCAAATAGCAATTCTTAAAATGATGATTCTCCCTTCTGTACTATATATTCTGAATAGTTGCCATGCCTCTTCCAACCATTTTCTTACAAAACTGCAACACATACGTTCCTCTGGTTCAATAAAAGACCCTGATTTAACTGTAAAATCAAAACTCATAAATAGCACTATTTGGGTATGGGAATCCCTGATCCAACCTAGCAGCTCTCAGATTAAAGGGTTATGTTCTTGAACTGTCACACAAAGATGGATTAAAAACAGGGCTGTGGAGTCGGCAAACCAAAGCCCCGACTCTGACTCCTCAATTTCCCAAACCTCCGACTCCAACCCCTCATACATGACGCATGTTTAAGTGATAACTTTGCTGTAGTAAAAGGGTAACATCAGGCTGTTTATCACCTTATGATACAATAATCAAGCTATTTAGATAGAACAGACACTGACAAGGGTGACCAATGTTTTGATCTTTTGAACACTTGTGGGTAGATTTGTATCCAAGTCCAGTCTGCACCAACACTGGGAATGTGTAGAAGAGATCTGGGATCAGATTTTGGTCAAGATATGCTTGAATCTGATCCAGAGCCCAGAAAGATTCAGGCAGTGTTGAAAACCAAAGGTGGATTTCCCAAATACTAACAAAATAATACAAATTAACATTTTGATTTTTAGCAAAAACAGCAAAACAGTAACAATGCAGTTACAGGAAAGAATCTGCAGAACTAAGCAGATGCTAAATATTTGCAAGTCAAATTTATGTATACGATCGGTAAGATGACTGTATATAAAATTACAGTAGCCTCATGTACAAAGCTGTAGTGGATGGTGAGATATGGAGCCTGAAAGTCACAAGTTCAAACCATTGATACCATTTTGCTTGTCAGTGTAAAATATATTTATTGGATATGACTTTGAACACAAAAAAATGGTAAATATGCATAACACTGCAGGAACATTTGTGGAGTCTCTGAATTTGTTCTGAGAAATAGTATTGCCTCCATCAGATCCTGCATACATGACCTCACATCTGATCTCATTATTTCCAGGCTAGAGAACAGACTCTCTACACTAACTTGGGTTGTGGGCAAAGAGGTGAACACAGAGGCCACATCTCTAACAATGTCAGGGTATAAAGGAATTGCCTCAGCCACAGTCAGTTTAGATAAATGGTTGGACGCTTCTACTTCTTTGAAAGCAGGTGAAAAATTTTGCTGAAATCTGTTTTCCATGGGAGCAGAATCTTTTCCCTTGGGGCAGCGCTTTGCCTGCTCCATGTCATCAATTACACTCCTCATGTGATGAGGCTGAAGATATGGGAGCAGTAGCACTGGCCGGACCCAGTTCCTCTTGCTCTTTGCACTGCATTGAACTAACTGGACCAACTTATTATATATTTTGGGAGTCGGTCCATTTTATGACGACTTCGACTCCTGCAAAATAGGCACCGACTCCGACTCCACGACTCCGACTCCACAGCCCTGGTTAAAAATAGAGCAAACATCTATCAACCAACCTCTGTTTTCCATATTAAGGTTTTCCAATTCACTTTCCCTGCATAGCAACAATATTTTATTTATTATTAATGAAAATCTCATTGTCTTCCTGGAATTGTTTATTTCAAACGCAAGGCAAATGGGCCATATAGGGCTCAGTGCGTCATTTTCTGGGGCAGCGAGCATGTACACACAGTGGGCAGGGATGGACAAGGACTGGATGCAGAAGGACCAGCTCTCCACTTTCCCCGGAGGAAATAGCGCTTGGCAGAGGCAGCGGCACAGGTTGTCGACAGAATCTTGGATTCAGAGTTTCAATGTGCATCCCCACACAGCTCAGTTCAGCAACTTACAGGCAGTGGCACGGATCTGTCAGCCTTGCTCAGGTACTCTAGCCACTCTCCAAGGTGGGAAGCTTGGCGCTAAAGAGGTTGGAAAGGTCTGGCTGTTATACCTTAATGGACATCTAGGTCTTCTACTTACCATGCTGCGTACCACTATCCTTTAAGACAGGGGTCCCCAACCGCCGGTCCGCGGACCAGCACCGGGCCTTAGCGTATCCCCTGCCGGTCCGCGGCCCCGGGCTAACATGATGCCGGCCGCCCGCTGACTTCAGTCCGGGCGGTCGGCATCTGGTCTGCGCGGCCGCTGTAATCCGGCCGCGCAGACCTAGCAGCTGCGCTCAGCGTGCGGCTGCATTACAGGGAAAGCAGAGACAGTTCATTACCGCCCTGCTTTCCCTCTCGCTGTAGATACGGCGCTCACTGAGCTCCGCATCTGCAGCGATGAGCGGCGCAGGGGGGATGATGGGCAGTGACGTCACACCCACCGCGCCGCTCAGTGCCGTCGGATGTCGGCTGCTGGGAGGAGGAGCTCGGCCGAGGATCCGGGAAAGGTGAGTGACTTCTACTTCTTTTTTTATTTATTTTAATTGTCCTGGCTGCCTACTGGGGGCAGGTATCACTACAGGGGGCCGCTATCACTACAGGGGGCCGCTATCACTACAGGGGGCCGCTATCACACTACTGGGGGCCGCTATCTATCACTACTGGGGGCCAGCTATCATTACTGGGGGCAGCTATCACTACTGGGGGGCGATATCACTACTGGGGGCAGCTAACCAAAATGGGGGCAGCTATCATTACTGGGGGCAGCTATCACTACTGGGGGCAGCTATCACTACTGGGGGCAGCTATCACTACTGGGGGCAGCTATCACTACTGGGGGCCGCTATCACTACTGGGGGCAGCTATCATTACTGGGGGCAGCTATCACTACTGGGGGCAGCTATCACTACTGGGGGCCGCTATCACTACTGGGGGCCGCTATCACTACTGGGGGCAGCTATCACTACTGGGGGCAGCTATCACTACTGGGGGCAGCTATCACTACTGGGGGCCGCTATCACTACTGGGGCAGCTATCATTACTGGGGGCAGCTATCACTACTGGGGGCCGCTATCACTACTGGGGGCAGCTATCATTACTGGGGGCAGCTATCACTACTGGGGGCCGCTATCACTACTGGGGGCCGCTATCTATCACTACTGGGGGCCGCTATCTATCACTACTGGGGGCAGCTATCACTACTGGGGGCAGCTATCATTACTGGGGGCAGCTATCACTACTGGGGGCCGCTATCACTACTGGGGGCAGCTATCATTACTGGGGGCAGCTATCACTACTGGGGGCCGCTATCACTACTGGGGGCCGCTATCACTACTGGGGTCAGCTATCACTACTGGGGGCCGCTATCTATCACTACTGGGGGCAGCTATCACTACTGGGGGCAGCTATGTATCATTATCCCTACAGTGGCAGCTATGTATTATTACCACTACTGAGGCAGCTATGTATCACTATCACTACTGGGGCAGCTATGTATCACTATCACTACTGGGGCAGCTATGTATCACTATCACTACTGGGGCAGCTATGGATCACTACTGGGGCAGCTATGTATCACTATCACTACTGGGGCAGCTATGTATCACTACTTGGGCAGCTATGTATCACTATCGCTACTGGCTGCAGCTATGTATCACTATCACTACTGGGGCAGCTATGTATCACTACTGGGGGCAGCTATGTATCACTATCACTACTGGGGCAGCTATGTATCACTACTGGGGGCAGCTATGTATCACTATCACTACTGGGGCAGCTATGGATCACTACTGGGGCAGCTATGTTTCATTATCACTACAGGGGGCAGCTATGTATCACTATCACTACTGGGGCAGCTATGTTTCATTATCACTACAGGGGGCAGCTATGTATCACTATCACTACTGGGGCAGCTATGTATCATTATCACTACTGGGGGCAGCTATGTATCACTACTGGGACAGCTATCTATCACTACTACTGGGGCAGCTATATATCACTACTGGGGCAGCTATGTATTCACTGGGGGCAGCTATGTATCACTACTGGGGCAGCTATGTGTCATTATCACTACTGGGGCAGCTATGTATCACTATCACTACTGGAGCAGCTATGTTTCATTATCACTACTGGAGCAGCTATGTATCATTATCACTACTGGGGGCAGCTATGTGTCACTATCACTGCTGGGGGGATATATTTATTATTACAGGGGGCTTATATCTCTATAATGACAGAGCTGATTACATATGTATACTATATACATGTATAATGCTGACCCACAGAGCTGATCAATATTACCGCAGACTGATTGTCAGCTCTGTGGATCAGCATTGTTAATATAATAGTGACCCACAGAGCTGACAATCAGTCTCCAGTTATAAAATACTGGTTACCGCATACGATACCCCTAAATGACACAGTATACACTGTATTGTTTTTTTTTGTGTGTGTGATTCTAAACATCTGACCCCCTCCATAACCCCGCCCCCAATAACTCGACCCCCCACTGGGCCGTGGGAAAATTGTCGTGCATCAAACCGGTCCCTGGTAGAAAAAAGGTTGGGGACCGCTGCTTTAAGGGCAACCATAATGCTGGTGTGGTCTTTGGTAAAAATGAGTTTGACACCCCTGGTTTAGTCTCTCTTTCCTCTCCTCAGGATCTCACATCATTAAATTAACAGTTTGCTTACTGTCCACTACAGGGTAGTGTTACGGCAGATGGTAGTGGATCCTCTGGACCACCGCAAGCGATGGTGTAAGCCACACCAGGGAGCGGAGTCTAAGTAGCACCCGGTTTTCACCAAAGCCCGCCACAGAGCGGGATGGACTTGCTGCGGCGGGAAACTACCAGGTCGCTTCCACTGGCGGGACTTGCTTGCGGTGGCGGCCAAGGGCGAGCGTGGTACCAAATCGTAAGACGTAGACGTAGTCGTGGACAGGCAATAAGGTCAGGACAGGCGGCAGAGGTTTGTGGTCAGAGGACGTAGCAGGAGGTCGGAAACACGGATAGGTCAAGAACGCACAAGGAACGCTTTCTCTATGGCACAGGGCCCAAATAGATCCGGCAAGGACAAGTCGGGGGCGGTACCGTTGTATAGGGTCGGCGGCCAGCTGAACCAATCACCGGCGCACTGTCCCTTTAAACCTTAGGGAGCTGCCGCACGCGTGCCCTAGAGGGTGGTAGCGCGCACAGCAGCCGGCCGAGGAGTGCACGGAGACAGGAGCATGGCCGGGTAAGTCTGTGCTCCCAGGGGGGCGAGTGAGCCCGCTGCCCGACATGCGGACCGCGGCGCCACTCGTCCCCGCAGCCGTGAAAGCAAGGGAGTCACGGCTGCGCCCCCCACTCGAACCGTGGGGTGAGGGGCCAGCCGTGACAGGTAGGATGCTGAACTGTCCTACCAGATGTAGGAATGTATATGTAGGATTAGAGCTCTATTTAGAAACTCACAGTTAATTTCTTTTGAGTATCTGATCTGCAACAGATTTATTTCCAATTAAGTCTTCTTCAAGTGAGTCTTCTAAAAGTCAGACCTCGTTGGTTATTGATGTACTCAAACCATGTTTTCCTTTAATGGCCCTAAGGTACTAAACTCCACCACTAAAACTTCAAATGGTACAGCAAGGATGCTTGGAATGGAAAATTAGTTTAGAGACCAACTGGGAATAGATACTGGTGGAGATACATTTCTTACTCCAAAAATTTGTATATCAGTTGAGATGAAAAACTGATGTGGAATCCTCATTCTCGCTATGAGATTAGTCTTTAGCTATTTCATGGACAGATTTCCCGTTGATTTAACCACCGGGAAATATTTCTTAAAGTCTAACCTTTCCTGATAGTCCGGATAGATCAGACATACAGCAACATTTTTTGAAGTGAACGTGGACAATGAGGCACCTATCTTCATTCTTGGTGGGAATATGATGTGCAAGCATTCTGGTGGGCTGTGTTCCAATTTATTAACCATGCCTTTCCTTTAAAACTCCTTCTCTGGCATTTGCACTATGCTTCATCCAATGCTCACCTGTTCCAAATCACTGAGCTGTAACCATCTCACATTTTACATCAGAGGCTAGAAACATGATTGCTAAAGCGTAAAAACTCTGCACCACCTTTATGATTAGCCCTGGTGAACTTTCATTACAGATTGGAACAAATTGTGGCGTCGCGCAACAACAGACTTCAGCATTTTACAAAAGAGTTAACTTGGACCAGCATCATAAATCCATCAACTCACCTTCTTCCATTTTTTTTTTATATTATGATTGGCTAGGACTCACCGAATAAATAGTTCAGGTCCTTAAAGTGTCTCATTCCACCATGTCATCAGCTATTTATATGATAGGACTTTCCTACTTTCCAAGATCTTGACTTGCTATGTACGCCTATTTTGACTATTACATTGTACACTTATATTTTTGGTTAAATTTACTATTGTGCTTGATGGTAAATACCTCTACTTTTTCCATCTTATATGTCAACCTAAGTATTATTGTACAGTGCTGAAATATTATTACTCTTTCTGCTTATTGTATGGAAAGCTAAATATAGAGTTTTATATTAAAAATACATTGGACTGCTTAATGAAAAGGGTCTAAACTCCTGGACAACTCAAGTGATTTGGCATAGAAGCATGATCTCTAAAATGGTGTGGGGCACATACCTGAACAAATTTGGGTCATCCATGAATTTTTGTTCAGTTGTCCAGACAAAATTAATAAGGAGGTTGGCAATCCTAATAGAGATTGTTAACTTACAGTCATTCGTTTGCAGTTTAATTATTTTAGTTATGAATTGTCATTGGTCATTCTGCTCAAAGGCATTTAGCAATCAGCCTTGGGTGATCAAAAATCCACAAATTGCAAGTGTGTATCTCTACTGTATAAAGAAACAGGATGGGCATGGTCAAAAAGTAAATAAAAAAGGTGGCCAAGTAAAAAAATATTTTCTAAATATCTCTCCCAGTTAAACAACTTCATTACATTTTCTGTGGGCTTCATGTAGTTCTACATCAGCTGTTTGATGACAAGAAGCTCTGAAGTCCTCTGTGACTGGACACACATGAAGCAGCAGTGTGTGGAGCCCAGGAGATCAGATGACCTAAGGGGTTTGACTTTTTCAAGACAGCTTTCAAAGCCACACCCATCTGGTCTTGCCTCTGAAGGTTTACAACATGAGAAAGGAAACCATAGGCATGTACTGAGACTGAGATTGGGTGGGGAAAAAATATACAGAGCACAAGAAAGGGTTTGTAGTTTTACAAGAATAAAGGAAATAGCTCTCAAACAGAAAATGCTGCCCCTCTGCTGCAGAGAAGGGAGGAATTTCCAAGATACAAATGATCAAAATGACTGAATATTGGCAGGACCATTTTTTTTTATTATTGTAGGCCTAAGATGTTTATGTTGGTCACCATCTAAATTTCATCTAAAGTGCATAGGTGTACTATGTATTACATGTTGATTTGTATACGAGGGTATAGCAAGAGGTTAAGGTAACTAAGCATCTTATTTAGGGAAAGAATACTTTATGCATGGCAGAGTTTATAAGCCTAACCAGGCTTTCAGCCAATCAGTGTGAGAAGGAGGGAGGTGGCTGGAGGTACACAGATAAAAAGGAGCCTGCCATGTGCTAGCCAGTTCTGTGTTGAACTTTTCATTTGATTAGGATATATTGTTTTTTTTTTATCAGGAATCTTTTTATTACTAGTCGGCAGTGAGGAGAACAGGCTGCAGGCTCAACATCTGCCTGGTGGCTCACAGGACAGAAAGAGAAAGAAGATAAAAAGGAACAGAAGACAGGTAAAAAGGAGAGTGAATCAGGGGTTAAAAAAATTAGGACAGCTTGGGGAACTGTCCAGGGAGAGTGGAAGGAGCAGAGACATTGCTGTAGGATAGTGAGAGAAACTGTCCTGGGAGAGTGTAAGTGGAGCTGAAGTCAAGGAGGCCTGATTAGCAGAACATGGAGCACAGGAGGGACAATACTAGGTCCTTAAATATTATTGCTGCTCTGCAGGCATATGAACTACAGAAGAAAAATATGGAGAAGATTAAAGGACCTGAGAGAAAGTGTCTAAACAGGTGGAATGAAAGAGAGGTTTAGGAACCCCAATGAGTTTATCGTCTACCTGTTAGTGAAGTGAAACCTGCTAAGAAACATCTGTGAGAAAAGCCTGCAAGATCCCAAAGTAGAAGAGTCTTTGTGGTTATTCCTGCATCGGTGCCTCCCAGGAACACCACACAGGTAGGCCTGACATCCACGCACACCAGTTACCCAGGTGTGTCCACCTGCCTGTCACCTGGGACCTGCACTCGTTACCATCAACCTCCTCCTGCGTACCCTTACAAAAATAAATTTTGGAAAATGAAAGGACACAACCCAATACACGATAAATCAAATCGCTTTCTTAACCTCTAAAACTGAGCCCCAATTTGCTCCAAATAGCTCAAAATAACTTACTATTTTCATCCTACTTTGTTCCCTTTCATAGCAAATCCCTACCCCAAAAGGTGAAATGCTGTACACATTAAAGTTACTGCTGTGCCAAAAATTGTCTATCATAGAGTGTCCATGTAATATGGCATATGGATAGGGATTTTCCAAACAAGAAGACCATTGACAAGTAGTTACTTTAGACAGACCCCAAAATCTTTGCACCCACCTTGGTCCTTCGTCTAGAACCAATTGTCTGCAATGCAGTCTTGCAAGAAGATTGAAGTTAAATAGCTTCCAAGAAAATAATAAACCGGACAGTTTGTTTTTACAGGAAAACACCAGTGGTATTCACAAATCACTTATCTAGAACATCATAATGACAGGGGATGGAATCAGTGGAGACAGGCATAGCCTTGCCTTCGTTTAGCTTGAGGCATATTAAAATTTTACATTCAGGATGTGTACTCTAGCTCTTACCCGGGGATGGACAGTTTCAGAGATATCTAAATTATTGGATTGATATAATGGAATAAATGGATACAGAGTAAAAGCTTTACATACGCCTCTTTAGTGACATGCAGATTGCAAAGTTCTGTCTGCTAAGGAAAACATCTCATCCAAGTTTATACTCGGAAATAATGGAGACGTGTCTTATATTAATGTACATTATAAAAGGTACATAGTTGTTTATGCAGGGTAGTGTCAAAAAGTTGAAGCTAAGTCAAAAAGCATTGTGTCCTCAGATCACCTTCAAACTGAAGATAGGCATTTGAAGGGCAAATGTAACATTTTACTACAATTACATCATCAATTAACAATATACAATAAATACTTGAAGCTCCTTGGCTCCTATACAAAATTTGAAACAAAGCCCCCAGATATGACCAATAAAGGTCTTATATGGGACAGGAGTCTTTGAGCCTCTGTATTCTCTATAGTTAGGACCCTGAATAGGAAAACATGCAAAAAATAACAGAAAGATGATACATAAATTGGTCTTAACTACTCTGAAATCAATACCTTAGTTTAAAGGGGTTTTCTCATCATGCAGTTTCACATAGCCACAAACAGCTCTAGAATCACACATGCTGGTCAGGCTGTGGGTGGATCTATAGCAGTGATTGACACATCAGTTCCTAGCTATTTCTGTTACACTGACATGAGTGCAAGAGATTTATAAGGTGTAGTATACAAGACTTCAAAGAGTGTTTACTTAGCTAGATGAGAAGCGTTCAAAGTCCGTTACTAGAGATAAGACTGTGCAGGAGGTGACGTAACGTGTAGAGAGATGGTTGTAACCAGAGAAACCTGTGTGCTCTAAGAGGAGATAAAATCTTCTTTATCACCTTACAAAAGAAATCAACAAAGCAATGTATGTATAAAAAATCTTCAAATACCTGTCCCTACATGTCAAAAGCTAACCATAGTACTGAGAAAACCCAACTAGAAAAAAAGCAGCTTACACTAGGGGTGACATGTATGTCCAGGGCTGCGCCAGTATTCTGGTGTCCTTTCAGCCCAAAAACTGTTGCAGCCCTGTTCTCTAGATGTATGAGCAGGCACCCTCCAGAATTAGGCGCATTATGCGGCGTCCGCGACACTTTGTAATGCGCCCAAGATGTGGGGGCGTTCTGGAGGCGTGTCTCACCACAACCGTATAATTCTACACATTTATGACTATAGAACGGAAAAACTAGGCGCATTTTTGCTGGAACAGTTAGAAGTGGTTTACCTGAGCCTGAGGTGTCGTAGTGGAACTAGAAAGCGCCAAATCTCTGACCTGCAGTAGAACAGGTTCATATATTCTGACACATTCTACACCTCTTTAAAGCTGTTTAGAACTGGCACTTTGGATATGTTTCTGTGTAGATTTCGTACTTTGTTACCCACCAGCTCCTACTACAGGACCCTGGCTCCTACTTCTTCTGTTGAATAGAATATTAGTTTAAAAAAAAAACTTAAAGGGATGTTCCCACCATAGACTTTGATGGTATAACGAGAGGTTATGCCTAAGTCTAATCTGTGCAGGTCCCACCTCTGGGAACCGCACCTATCAGAAACATGCCCCCGAAGGTCTTGGCTCAGAATGGAGAGCTGGTAGTATTTTGAGCACAACTCTCCATTCTGTTCTATGGAAGTTCCAAGTACAACCAAGTACTGTATATGGCTGTACTAACTCTCAGCTAAATGGAGAGATATGTACAAGTGTATCCAGCTCTCCATTCTGAGCTGACACTTTTGGGGGCCTGTTCCCAAGACAGGTGGAGGTCCTAGAGGGGGTCCCAGTTTTTTGATGATTTTAAAAAGGGGATATGTCATAAAATTTAGGGGGGGGAAACACTGCTTTTTATAAGCGACTTAAAAAAACCCCTTTGAACTTTGAACATCTTCTGCTTTTTCCAGAGAGTTTGGGGGATAGAGGAAGGTTAAGTAGCTAGAGAAAACATATAGAATAGAGGAACCCGTTGGTTTTGCCTCTCGTGTTCCTTTTTGTAATAAATTTAAAGATTGGGAAAAATTTGGTTGGTCCCCCTGCTGGGACCTGGTGATCGGGTTTTGGGAAGAGAGCTGTATGGATGCTTTGTGAAGGAGAAACGGGGTTTTTATTGATTTTAATGGTAGACAAAGAGTCGCTTCCGTTAAAACTAATGTTTCAGGACTGAGCTGTTAGTGGTATCAGTACCCTTTTTTTTTTTACTAGAAATCACCATCCTTCTTTGAAAACCCCTTTCGTGGAGAATATCAATGGCTTTACTGGAAAAAGGAGCCAAACAGAAACCGTGAGTGGGATGGAAGTGGTTCCTAAAGATTTAAAGGAAATTTTTGGGGGTAAATAAAAAAAAAAAAAAAGCCCCAAACCCCGAAAAACCCCTAATGGGTTTAAAAGGCTGGATATTTAGGGAAAATCCCAAAAAACCGAAACCCCCCACAAACAAACAAAAAAATGATTTCCCCCTCAATTCATAAAAAACCCTCCCCCCCTTTCAAAGCTTCCCCCAAACCCCTAAGAAGTAAAAAAATTGGGGCCAAAAAAAAACCCCCTAGGCCCTGCCCTGGTCCCCCCCGCCGCCTTTTGGGGGGGGCCCGACCCTTAAAAGGTCACCCAACCAGAAGAGAGCACTATATGAATTGGTGAGAACCAAAACGCAGAAAACAAAACAAAACAATAAGGGATGGCAAACAAGCCCCAATCGGTAATATCGGGGAAAGCGTACAAGTCAGAGGGAGAAGGTAACCATGGAGGACAGAATAAAAAGGGGAGTTATAGGCTTTAAAACAAACCCAAAACGCAAGGAAAAGAGAAGAAGGCCCCTTTAAATACCATCTAGGAGAACTAAGGACAAAGGCAATAGGAGGAAGAAACGGAAGACCTGATAGGAAGGTAGAGCTGTCAATCACCCAGGAGCAAGGAGCCAGGTTAACCCGTGGAGTGCTGCCGTCAGCCAGGAATCAATCAAGATAGCAGGGAAGAATATCCAGTTCACACTAGTTAACATAAACGTATACATTATGTCAGAACCCAAGGCTTACGTCGCAACGGCCGTGACCAGCGACAAGAACTCAAAGCTGGGGTTCTTTCTGCCATGATCATGACAGAATATATGAACTATTTCAAAATGCATGCCTACTACTAATTGGATCCCTGAAATATTGAGGTTCTTAGAGGACAATTTTGTAGCTGGGACCTACATACCCTGAACGTAGGGAGGCCTGATAAGTGAGTGAGGGGAGAATGTTATAGTGAAGGTCCCCATCTCAACTGAGGTCAACTTAGTGGATTGGCCCTTACAGTGTTGTGTGTTAAGAAACCCAGATATTCATGTACTGAAAAAGAAGCAGAAATGCATTTCCACGTAGTTCGTATAGTTATTGTTTGTCTGTCTATTAGTAAAATGTTGTACCGTGTTAGCTAAAGAAAGTAGTAGATGAGTGAAGATATTAGGCGATACCTTTTAGAGATATTTTCAGTTTCTTGTATAACATCATATCTGAAGAAGAGAGCTAGTACTCTCGAAAGCTCACCAGCAAATATACTCAGCCTCTAAAAGGTATGACCTGATTTCTTCACTCTTGACTGTCTCTTAGCATTTGTAGAGTGCTGCTAATATCTTTCCGTGTTTGCAATGTTTGCCCCATGTAAATGTGCACCTACATTATTGTCTTTAAGACTGTTTGTCACGAGTGGCCCCGCAGCCCCTCGCCCGGGCTGTGGGCGCACTCGTGCTGCCGCCCGTCTGGCCCCGGCGGCTACTGTCAGTGCTGTGGCTCGGGTCCCGGCCCCCTCCTTACCTGACCCCGCTCCCGCGTCTTCTCGTCCTCCTGGCGGCCGGTTTCCCATGCCGTCCCTTGGGGGGGGCGCCCCCCGGCTCTGTGGATTTAAAGGGCCAGTACCCCTTTTTATTGGTTAAGGTGGCAGGTGCCCCCTTTTAAAACCCCCTTCCCTTCCCGGTTCCCCTTTGCCGGATTTTTAGTCCCTTCGACCCTTTAGAAAAAGCGTTAGCTTGTTTCCCTTTTCCGTGTACCAGCCCCGTTCGCTCCCTTTTTTCTGCCCACGAACCTCTCCCGCCTGCCCTGCCTACTCCCTTTTCCCTGACTACACCTCCCCTTATGATTCTGTCCCACGCTTCCCCTTGGCTACCCCCGGAAAGCAACCCCCGCCAGTGGAAACAACCTGGTAGTTCTTTTGCCGCAGCAAGCCCCATCCCGCTTTCGGCGGGCTCTGGTAAAAACCCGGGGTTTTATTTAGATTCCTTTCCCCCTGGCGTGGGCTCCCCCCAAATCGCTTGCGGCGGCCAGCGGGATCCCCTCCCCCCACTCCCGTTACGTAAGATCCGGCCATGGATCCCCCAAGGTTTCCTTTTGCCCGGTGAAATGGCCTCGGGGTTTTAGGGGTCTGCAGTCACAACAACGGGCGAAAACAAGCCCAGCAGCTAAAACCAGTTGTCCCCCAAGGGCTGCAGCAGCTCCTGGCAAAAACCAACGCCACCGATCCCCCTCCTGGGGAAAAGGCCCCCCGCCAGTACCCGGGGCTTTGGGGCTGCGATTCCCCCCCCCCCCGTACAAATTTTGAAGGGGACCCTAAACTTGAAGGGGTTTTTATTACCCAGTGCTCTATGCACATTGAGTTAATGGCTGGTCATTTTCCCCCACTGAACGTTTCAAAGGGGGGCCTTCGTGGTCAGTCTGCTGCCCGGGGAAGGCTTAGCTGGGCCACTCCTATTTGGGAATGGGGTTTCCTGCAAAGACGGATTACGGCTTCCTCTCAGGTTCCCCCAGTGTTTTTTTAAGAGCCGGCACGGGCTCCTTTGCGAAAAACCCCTCTACTGAATTTTTCCCCAGGGGGGAACTCCTTGGTCGGGACTAAAACGGTTCTTTTTTGGATTTGGGGGGTTTCCCCTTTGGGCTAAACCTGGAAGGGACGCCGCTCTATGTGCCCAATTTCAAAAAGGGGGCTTGCCCGGCGGGGGAAAGGGAAAGGGGCTAGCGGCTGAAAACCATCCCTTTTTCCCTTAAGCGAACTGACCACCTAGCCATCAAATGGGGAGGGGGGTTCGCTTCCCCGAGGGGGAAGGGGAAAAATACCCGGAACGTAAATTTCGCCCGCCCCACGACTTTTTGCCTCCCCCTGGCCCCGGGTTTCCCCCAAAAATGACCTCGTTTTAAGCCAGTGAAGAACCCAAATGAAAGGTGGGTCCGGGCACTTCTGCCCGAACAGGAGCTTTTTCCACCGTCGGGCGAGAAATGTGCCTTACTTTTGCCACCCCGGATAAATTCGAAGGGTTTGCCCGCTTCCCCCACACGGCGGGGGAAACGCCCGCCCCTAGGGTTTGTGGGAGAGGGGGTCCTAGGTGTGAATATCCCTCTCCACGCCCCCCCTTTGGGGGTTTGGGGGGTTTGGGTCCGGTACCGGACCGTTTTTTTCGGGTGCCTCCCTTTCTTGACCCGGGAAATCCGCTGGAAACTTCTTTCACGCCACCCGGGTGTCCCAGTATCGTCTTCCGGGCCCCGGCTGGAGAAACATTTGGGTTTGATATCCCCCTTTTGTGGTGAACCCCTTTTGTGAGGCCATCCGCTACGTACCAACCCAACGGGTCCTTTTGGTCGGGCCCTTACACAAGGGAAAAATCACCTTTTAGTCCTCCCAGGGTTTGGGCCCTTTCAGCATCCTTTTGGGTTTCCCCCGGGGGGTGCAGCTCCATCCCCCGGCCCCCTCGACGGGAAAAAACCGGGGGGTTTGCGCTGGGGTTCCGACTGCCAGAGTCGCTTTTCCCCACTGTTTCGCGGCCAGTCTGAGCCACCCCGTCTCCCCAAATCTAACAGGTTTTGTTGGGGCCTTCCCCCCGGAAAACCTCCCCCTTTGCGGGAGGGGTTTTTTGGGGGAAAAAACGGGCCCGAATCTTTCCCCTCCCCCCCCTTTTGGGGCTGCCCCATTGACCTCCTGGGGGAGGGGTTTTTCCCTTTGGTCTTGAACCAAGGTTTTCGGGCCCTTGTGGGACTTTTTCCCCTTTGAAAAAAGAAAAGGGTTTTATACGAAAGTCCTCTTTAACCCCGCCGGAGCGGGTTTTTTTCTTTTTTACGGAAAAAGGTTGGTTCTCCCCCCTTCCATGCTTTGGCTAGGGGGGCTTGACCAGTTTTTCCGGGGAAAACGGGTTTTCCGTTGCCTTAATTACGAATCTTTGTCCCCTTTACGGGGCTGGGGGGTTTTTTCCTTTTTTGGCCCTGCGGGGGTGCATAAAACCCTCATCAGGACCCATGGGGAGATGAAATGGGAGCGGGTTTAAAAACCGCGCGGCCCTTTTTAAAGTACCTTGTGTTTCCCATTGGGTCTGTGAAATTGTTCCCGGGGTTTCTTTCGGAAAGTTTGTAAATGACTTTCTTCAGGGTTCGCTCAAATACGTGTGTCATGGGTTTTCTTGGGGACGCATTTTGGTTTTTTCCCCCCTACCTTTGGCCCCTTCAATCTCAGGTGGCAGCCCTGCAACCCCTTTGCAGCAACCGCCTGTACCCCAATTTTGAGAAGTGCGTGTTCCACGTTTTTATTTTCTGCCTTTCCTGGTTACTTTCGTCTCTGGCCCGGGGCCCTGCATTGGGAAACCCCCACTAAGTTTGGTCGGCTACCCTGCAAGGGCCCAAAAAAACTGTTGGACTTCGAGCCATAAAACTTTTTTTTTGGGGTTTCCCAAAACACTATCGGCGTTTTTTACCCCCCCTTCTTACACTGTGGCCCCCAATTGTGGCTTCACCAAGAAGAAGGCAAATCCCAGTTTTGGGCCCCCACCAGGGGCCCAAAAAAAACCCTTTCCGGTTTGGGGGGGGGGCCCTTCGCTTCCCGCACCCTTTTTTGTCAGTCCCTGACCCGGAACCCTTTCTCTTTGGAGGGGGGGTTGATTTTTTGGGGGGGGCCCGGGAAAGCTTTTTCTTATAAAAAGGGGTCCCAAGGGGAGGACCTTCCCTGCGGGTTCTTCCCCAAAGGGCCCTTTTCTCGTTGGGCTGAGGGGAAACCCTATGCCATTGGGGATCGGAGTTACTCGCTTTCAAAAAGGCCCTGGAGGAGTGGCTTTCACCTACTGGAGGGAGTCCGCATCCTTTCGAGGTTTAACAAGCCCCAAAAATCTTCAGAATCGCCAGTCGGCCCCGCGCCTCAATCCTCGGCAAACTTTGGTGGTCTCTTTTTTTTTTAAGATTCAACTTCTGGATCCAATTTTTTTGTCCCCGCCCAAAAAAAAAAAATTTTAGGGCAGGACGTCTCTTCGCGCTTTCGGACATCACTGGGGGGAGGAAAACCGCCCAAACCCCAAAAAATAATTTTTACCCCGGAACGCCTGATCCAAGCAGCACCTGTCCCCCTCTGGCAGATACCCCCTGGCAAGGACCTTTGTCCGGGGGTTTTGCAGCGCAGGAAAGTTCTGGGAAATTTGGGGAACCCTGGTTCATTTATGGCGGACTCCCCGGGGCACGAAGAAACATTAAATGATTTTTCTCAAATTTTACTGGTGGCCAGGTTGGCAAAGATATTAAAGGGGTTGTGGAGCCCCGTGCTAATTGTGCTCGGAATTTAAAGGGCCCCGCCACAGTACTTTTTGGGTGCTGCACCCCTGCCTTCTCCCAGTACTCCCGGGGCCCTTTTGGCGATGGTTTCATTTATCGACCTTCCCTTTTTTTTTTGGGTAACACCCTGATTTGGGTTTATTAAGGACAGGTTTTTTGAAGATGGGCGCACCCTTTGTTTCCCCCTGCCCGGGTTTCCCCTTCCCCCACCTCGTCATTTCCTCCCTTTTCCTTTTTTCACGTGTTTCGCCCCCCGCACGGTCGCCCCCGGGAAACGTTTCTATGTGGGGTGCAGTTCGGTGTCCCAAATTCTTTGGGGCGCACTCTGTTTTCGTTTACAGGGGTTTAAATTTGACTTTTTCGTCAACCCCCGCAGTCTAACGGTCAGATAGAGAGGGTCAATCAGATTTTTGGGGGAGCCCACTTGCGGCATTTTGTTTTGGCTCGCCCCGGGTGTTGGGGGAACCTCCCCACCCTGGGGGGCCAAAATTTTTATAAAATTCGTTGGGGCCTTTAGGAGGGTTCAGGCCGTTTTCCCCTTTATTTATATGGGGCGGGGTTTCCCCGGGCCCTCCCCTCCCAAATGCCCTCCCCCCCCCGAGGTTCCCTCTGTAGTTGCCTTGGCCAAAACGTATCCTTCATTTTTGGGGGAGAAATCGTCCGTCCCTGCAAACGTGCTGCCCGCCCCCATGAAAAGGGTCAGGCGGTAGGAAGAGGAAACCAGCTCCCACCCTTTTCTCCTGGAGGAAAAAGGTTTGGCTTCCCCCAAAAAATTTAGGCTGAAAATACCCCGGCTACAAGTGGGCCCGCGCTTCCCGGGGGCCCTTTGAGGTCCTGAAAAAGTTTAATACCCCGTTGCATATAAAATTCGCTCCCCCCCACCATGCGGATCCCCAATTCTTTTTTGGGGATCCCTCCTGAAACCCCTCGTGTTGGGAAACCGCTTCTCCGAAAAGCTTTCCCCCCCCCCCTCCTGGAGCCGTACCTCCCCAAAAAATTTGCGGTTTTAAAAAGGGGAAACTTGGCTATGGTTTGGTTAGGGGTAGATGGCATTTATGGTTTTATTGGGGGGATTTTGGTTCCCGAGGAGAAAATAAAGGGGCCCGAGGAGAAAAATCCTTTGGGCCGCGGTTTTCATGCTGAAGTTCCCCCCGAACCCGAAAGAGGAGGAGGGCCCTTTGAGGGGGGGTGGGGTACTTTTCACGAGGGCCCCCCCAGCCCCCGCCTGGGCTCGGGGGGAAATCGTTTCTGCCCCCCCGTTGGCAGGCGGCTACTGTCCGTGCTGGGCTCGGGTCCCCGGGCCCCCTCCTTA
Organism: Phyllomedusa bahiana; assembly: GCA_025379985.1. NCBI lineage: Eukaryota > Metazoa > Chordata > Amphibia > Anura > Hylidae > Phyllomedusa > Phyllomedusa bahiana. The sequence continues at coordinate 2,322 of JAODAL010047938.1, read as the reverse complement.
AAAAACCCCCCCTCCCGCGTCTTTTCGTGCTCCTGGAACCCCGGCCCGGGTTTTCGCATGCCCCCGCCTTAGGCGCCCGGGCGCGCCGGCTTCGTGGATTTAATTTGGGCCGTTGGGGCCCATTTTGGTTAAAGGGTGGCGGTGACCCTTTATAACCCCTTCCTTCCGGTTACCTTTGCCCGGGTTTTTTAGTGCCTTTTAGAGCCTTTAGAGAAAGCTCTAGTTTCGTTTGCCTTACCCTGTACCAGACCGTCTCGTCCGTTTTCTGACCAGAACCTCTGCCGCCTGCCCTGAAACCCAATGCCTGTTTCCCCGACTAGCCTCCAAACCTCCGATTTTGTACCACGCTTACCCTTGGCTACCCCCCGCAAAAAAGCCCCGCGTGGAAAGGAAAAAGGGGGATTCTCTTTCCCCAGCAAGGCCATCCCGCTTTTTCGGCGGGGCTTGGTGGGAAAAAAGGGGGTTTTACCTTAGATTCCCTTCCTGGCGTGGGTCCCACCCTGTTGGGCCGGCCCGCGGATAAATTTCCCCTGCCCTTACACTGTTTTGGATGTGAAAGTTTTTTTTTTTTGGGGGTTTTTTTTAAATTGTTCACATGAGGGGAGTGGCAGCCTCCATTTTGGTTGTAGACTCCACCTATCCACATAGATTGTTTTTAGTTGTAGCTACAACATTCATGTCCTAAAAGTATGGAGGCCTGATAAGGCACCGAGCAAGGTGAAAGTGTTATACCAAAGGTCCCCATCTGGACTAAGGTAACCTTGTCATTGGCCCTCACAGTTTTTATCAAAAATGTGCACTCAGAACCTAAAATTTTCATGTATCCAAAAAGTATCAGAAATGCATTTTGAAATAGTTCATATATTCATTGTTTGACTATGTCTTAGTTTTTGTATAGTGCTGCTGATACATTTTTGTGCTTGAATTTTAGGGTATAGGCATATAGTGTAAAACTTAACTAATGGACTCCCACTTTGAAAAAAATATCCTCCACAGGGAATAACATGGCATAATATGCTATACTTCAAAAATAGTAAGAGATTTAAAAAAATAGAAAAAAATCAGCTCACCGTTCACTGCTGGAATGCAAAGACCCTCCAGGCCAGGGAAAGAGAAGATGCTCAAAAATAGTACACCAATGTATATATTGGCCCAACAGAGGGAAAAAAGACACAAGGTGAATGAAGCCCTATGGATATGTTTAGTGTGTATGCCAGGATGAGAACCTAGCATATATGCCAAACGTAGGCATATATCTAAATATCTATTCTTGTCCTCCTCTACTCCTACCTAACTGCAGTGTCATCGCCTCGAAAAAGGCAGCTGTGCTAACAGCACTTGCCCTACAAAAACCCTAATGTCTGAAAGTGCAAAGACAGGCAGAGGGGCCTCTTTTTCTATCTAGGGTGCCACTAGTATCATCATACACTGCAGTCGATATAACTTCTTCTGCGGGGTACTTAGCCTATGTATTTATGCATTGCCTGCTTCAGTCTATATATGCCATATATAATTCTTGGTATAGAACTTTAATATATTTGCAGTATCTTTATCCCCTGACGAACCTTCCTTTTTGGAAGGGGAAAAGCGTTGGGATGTCTTTTTGGGACCTTTTTGGTGCAAAAATATTTCTTCTTTGCACTTTTAGACATTAGGATTTTTGTAGGGCAAGTGCTGTTGACGGTGCCGCCCTTTTCAGGGCAATAACACCGCAGTTAGGTGACGGTAGAGGAGGACAAGAATAGATATTTTTTCAGTTTTTTGGTCCCCTTGTTCCCCATTTATTGCATGGAAGTTCATGGTAAATTTGTCTTGGATTTGCAGGTATATTGAATGGGTTTTAACCATTGGGGCTATCCCCTTGGAACCTTAGGATTTCTTTTGTCCAACCATGAGTGACTAGTATATCAATATCTAATTCATAAGTGCTTTGCTTCCATTTCATGATATTAGTTTGAGGATATATGATTTATCACTGTGCGGGGAAGTAAAATGTGTTTTTACCCAAATATTATTAAAAGTTATATTTTAGTTGGGGATGTCTAAAAATTCATTACTACTAATCTGAATGCTAACCATGCAGCCTTTTCCTTGCCCTGCAACAAACAGAGAAACTCCTCATCTTGAAGAAGCTTAAAGGGGTTGTCTCGCTACAAGGATTGAATGTTATGTTAAAGATCTTGCAAAAACAAGTCACTTTGCAATATGTGTCCATTAACAGTGTCCTACCTATTCCTACCCTCTTTAGGTCGCTCCTTTTCCCCAGGGTTTTTAGCTCAGACCTCTTCTATGAGCCTGTGGAACCCGTAAAAAACCCCCTGA
>JAODAL010047937.1:0-29452 GCA_025379985.1 Phyllomedusa bahiana | reverse complement strand
TTAAGGGCCCCAATACCTGAGAGATGGGCCCGGAAAGCAGCTGACTTAAAAAGCAAAAAAATAAACTGGACCTTTTCGACTGAAAACTGCCAGCTTTGAGCATTAAATACTCTAAACACAGCTCTTACAGAATAAGGGACACTGTGGGGAAAAACAGCATGTCTGCCTGGTAGGCTGCCTCAGCAAGGGGGGCATAATCTATGTGACAGGTTCTCTTTAAGAAGATTGAAATAGACAAATCCCTGGGTCCTGATGGTATACACCCCTGTGTCCTAAGATAATTAAAGGTGTTTTCTTGCTACAAAGATCATACCTGTAATGATGGGGCGTAAAAATGGGGTTTTTGAAATTTGGGTTTGTATTACCAAAATCCTTTGTATAGAAAACTATTACTAATCTGTGTGTTCTACCCCTAATACTGCACCCGGGGGGTGGGGGGCCACCCCCCCTTTTGCTGTGTTTGCGGCCGCTTTTTAGTGCAATCCCCTGTTGGGCCATCCCACCTGTGCTGTGATTGGCTGTCCTGCACTCTCTGTGCTCACTCCTGTCTGAGCTATGTGAAACAACTTGCCTGTGTTTCATGTAGTGATAGCTCTAATGGCTGCTGTGCTCCTCTTGCAGTGATAGCTGTAATGGCTGCTGTGCTCCTTTTACGTGATAGCTTAAGGGCTACTGGCCCTCCACAGGATAGGTGAGCTGCTGGCGGCTTTTTCACGTGATAGCTTTAATGGCTGCTGTTCTCCTCTCACAGTGATAACTCTAATATCTGGGTTGTTACCCTCACAGTGACAGCTCTATTTGAAGGACCTGGGCAATTATTGTGACTCTTTAGTTGCCAGATATAATACAGACCCTTATACATTCTGCTTGCAGTTTGCATTTCTCACATTTGTATCATAATTGCAGGCTGTATTTATAACTGTTTACACCAATACAGGTGTTTTGGTTACAAAGAGCTTATAGAGGGAAGTGACAGCTCTCCAGGCATGAGAATTGACCATTGCTGGAGGTCTGCAGAGCTGTGACATCCTCTTCCTTCCACTGCTCACACAGAATGATGATGTCACCAGTCTTCCGTGAGGGAAGACACACCAACTGGGAGGAGAGACGCCCCTGGATTTGAGGCTGTAACAGACGGAAACAGCTCAAGATGCCTGCAAAAGCCTGTACTGAGAAAACCCCTTTAAGTAATGTGATAATGCAGATAGAAAATCCTGTGTCCTAGGTAGAGCAACATTGCCACCTTGTGTAGGAAACTCTGGGTCCAGCGGTCACGGTGAAAAGTAAACTTTATTGTAGATAAAGCATACACAGGAGTATAAAATTACAGTAGTAAAAACCTGCTACAATGCTTACACATTTCGAAGCATTGTGGCTCTTGATCATAGCTATATACTAGCTGTAATATATTCATTAATGATCTTACACAGGGATTGCACAGTAGAATATCGATCTTTGCAGACGATACAAAGCTCTGTAAAGTAATCAACACAATAGAGGATAATGTGTTATTACAAAGGGATCTGGATAAGTTGGAGGCCTGGGCAGAGAAGTGGCAGATGAGGTTTAATACAGAAAAAATGCAAGGTGATGCACAGGGGGAAGGAAAAACCCAAATTACATGATTACATGTTAAATGAAAAAATGCTGGAAAAAGTGACATGGAGAAGGCATTGGGAATCCTGGTGGACAGTAAACTTCCATGTAGCAGCCAGTGTCAGACAGCAGCTGCCAAGGCAAATAGGATCATGGGTTTGTAATAAAAGGGGCATAGATGCACATAATGGGAACATTTATTCTCCCCATTATACAAGCCACTGGTTAGACCACACAGGGAAAATATTGTGTAAAGTTTTGGGCACCAGTGCACAGGAAAGACATTGTAGAGCTTGAACAGGTACAAAGGCGGGCAACAAAAATAATAAAAGGGCTGGGTGGACTGCAATACCCAGAAAGATTTGCAAGATTAGGGTTATTTAGTTTAGAGAAAAGACGGCTTCGGGGGGACATAATAAATATGTTTAAATATATTAAAGGTCAATATAGAGATCTGTCCCGGGATCTATTTATACCCAGGATGGTATCTAGAACAGGGGGGCATCCTCTACGGCTTGAGGAACGAACGTTTCTATATAAACATAGAAAGGGATTCTTTACTGTTAGAGCAGTGAGACTGTGGAATTCTCTGCCAGAGGAACTTGTCATGGTGAATTCAATAACAGAGTTCAGAAAGGGTCTGGATGCATTTCTGGAGCATAATAATATAACAAATTATAGTGTCTAGGATTCTGGAGAGGGTCATTGATCCAGGGATTTATTCTGATTGTCAGATGGGAGTCAGGAAGGAATTTTTTCCCTAAAATGGGGACAATTGTCTTCTACCTCATGGGGGTTTTGCCTTCCTCTGGATTAACACTGTACCACAATAAACTGAACTGGATGGACGTCTGTCTTTTTCAGCCTCACAGATTATGTAACTATTGGCTTTCAGGTCAAAGGTGGCAGTATTTCTGAAATTGTGCAGTTTGTGAACCGTTCACATGCTGCTATGATGAAAGTGTATCAGGAGTAAACAAATGACTCCATTGTGAATATGTGGTGTGGTAACTGCACCACATGCCAAAATGAACCAGGCGGGTGACCAGATGTGTGCTTAAAACAGAAGTGTAGCGAACCCTACTGTGTATGGGGTACCAAAGCAGATGGATGTTCACTGCACCTCTGCTAATGAAGTTGGACCTGCAGAAAAGGACTACCTTCTATGTTTTTTATCTCATCAATGGCAAGAAAGATCAGAAAACATGTACCCTGCAACTATTGCTGGAAGAACACAAGCTGGTGGTGGCAGTGTTATGGTCTGGGGAAGGTTTTAGAGGCATTTTCTGGGCTACTCATCCATAAAGAAATATTAGAAGAATGGTGTCTTTACAATTGAAAGATGGCTGACTCGGAAAGAAATGGAATACTTGGTTCTTTTACTGTACTGTGTCAGTCGAGCGCTCGTATTCCATTTCTTTTCAAATTTGCAGCTCAGATTTCTGAAGACACCATTCTTCAAAGATATATGTCACGGTTCACGCCACGGTCCCTGCCATGGACCGTCGGCGTGTCCGTGCCTTCTGTGACCTGGCAGCTGCGCCGGCATCCACTAGTGTCCCTGCCACTCGGCTGCTGTCTGTTCCGCGGGACTGCCGGAGGTGCCCGCCAGCAGATATGAGTCTGCCATTCTTCGTCCAGCTCCCTGGCATCCTGTGCACGCATGTGCACCCTCACACTGCACTGCATTTAAAGGGACAGTGTCCCAATTTCCTGTACTGTGACCTGTGACCCCTGGCTATTTAAAGAACTTCCTGCCCTTGCTCCTGGTCAATTGTTATCGATTGCCTGCTGACATCTGCTGCTGTACTACCTCTGTTACCTGTCTGGGACTCTACTACCAGTCTACGGCTACACCTGCTATTACCCGTCACCGCTTCCAGTGTCTGGTGTCCTGTTCCGCACGTCGGCTACCACCGCGAGTGTTACCACCTTCGCCCCATGGTGGGCCCAGAGGATCCGCATACCTGGCGTTTCTAACCACCCTCGGTTAGCAAACATGACTATATCATAGTTGCCAACTTTTGAAAATGAAAAAGCAGGAGATGTTAGATGGCGGCGCGCTACGCACGCCGCGGCAAAAATTTGCATGGACACGCCCATCTTTCCGTATGCCACGCCCCCTTCAAAAAGCCACACCCACTCCACCTAACTGCATAACGGCTTTGGAAGAAAGCCAGGTTGGTGCCCTTATAGCCAGGTAGTAACCCCCCATAAGCAGGTAGTGCCCCTTACAGGCAGGTAGATGCCCCCTTGTAGCCAAGTAGATGCCCCTCTGTAGCCGGGTGGGTGCCCCCCTTTGTTAGCCGGGTAGGTGCCCCCTTTGTTGCCAGCTAGTCCCCCCTTGTTTGCCGCTAGTGCCCCCTCTGTTGCCCTAGGCCCCCCTCTGTTGCCAGGTAGATCCCCTTCTTTGCAGGTAGATGCCCCTGGCCAGGGTAGGTGCCCCCATGTTGCAGGTAGGGTCCCCATTGTTGCCAGTAGTGCCCCTCTGTTCCCAGCAAATCCCCCCTCTGTTGCCAGGTAGGGCCCCATTGTTGCCGGGTAGTCCCCCCATTGTTGCCAGGTAGTGCCCCCATTGTTGCCAGGTAGATGTCCCCTTTTGCCAGTAGATGCCCCCCTCTTTGCCGGGTGTGCCCCCTTGTTGCCAGGAAAAGCCCCCATTGTTCCGGGAAGAGCCCCCATTGTTGCCGGGGAGTGCCCCCTCTGTTCCCAGAAAGGCCCCATTTTTGCCAGGTAGTCCCCCCCATTGTTCCCCAGGCAGAGCCCCCCCTATGCAAATAAAAATAAAAAAATAAAATCCACTTACCTCACCAGGCTCCTGCAGCGCTGCCAGCCCCCGAGGGATCCCCTCGCGGCGGGGGAATTGAAGCAGCCGCGCGTCACTCCCCTGCAGCCGCCGCGGTCACTTCCCCCTGCGCCGCTGCCCTGTATGGGGGCGCCACCCCGGGCCGGACATACGGGGGAGGGGCGGGAGGGAGCGATCCCCCCTGCCCCCTCCCTGCTAGGGGGTTTCCCGGCGGGTGAAGCGGGGCAGCGGCCCGCTTCCCCCGCCTCAGGTGCGGCCCGGCGGGCCAGAGTAGCGCGTAGGCTACTCCGGCGCCGCGGCCTTTTTTAAAGAGCCCCCGCCCCCTGCTGGCGGCCCCGGGGGGAAATGCCAACCCCCCCGGGGGGGGGAGGGGACCCAAATAGCGGGACCCCCCCGCCAAAAAGGGAGGGTTGGCATGTATGGACTATTATATATGTGTTTTATATAAAATTATATATTATATAATATAAAAATTATATTTATATTTCTTACTGGACCCACACGGAGTGCATGGGGGGGGAGAAGCTGAGGGGACCTTTTTTTTCAGCTTTTCCAAGTGTTGTGCCTTCATTGCACAAACTCCTAAGGTGAGCAAAATACTTTACAAGTTATTTTTTTTAAATATTATGTCGTTATAAAACAAGGAAGTGCTTTTCTTCTACTTTTTTTCAGTTCATCCATATAGAAAGCACTCATAATTGATTTTTGGTATCATCCAACAACAGAGAACCATCAAAGGATGTACTTCAGTTTAATTTAACAATATATCAATTACCTATATAATCATGAGGAAACAAGCGTAATAGTTAACGTAACATCAATGTATAGCGGGGAAGAGGTTTCCGTAATCCCCCTGTTTCATGGAGGGGGAAAAGAATGAGGGGGGCCCGCCTGTTTTTTCTTTTCCCCACAATAGGGCGGCCCACAAAATGCGGGGGAACCCCTCCTTAGGTTTTCAGTGATTTGCTTTTTTGGGGGATTGATATTTTATTTTTTGAATGGGGGAGGGGTGTCTCTTAATTGAATAATGACCTTTGATATCCAAAGTACAGTTTTACCTTTTTATTGTCCCCAAACAATTTCTTAACTAGCCCTGCGCCCTGAAATGCGGATATATGCAAAAGTTTTGGGTTCCGGCCCACGGGTTGTTTACTCACAAGAACAAAAGACAATGTCATCACTTTCTGTGCTTTCTGTTTTAATATTGATGAAATTGGTTGTCGCACTAGAGAAAACCCTTTTGAAATGAAACCCTGGTAGCTGAGGGCCCGGCTCCCAGATCCGGTAAAAGATGATTTTTTCGGGGACGAGGATTCTTGCTTGGGGTCATTAATAAGGCAAATAAAGATATTGTCTTGATGAGACAGCCCCTCCAAATGTTTTCAGGCACAGCATATCACAGGCAGTACTGTACTGTTTGTGCAATGCTGAGGCTATGGTGAGAGCTTTTGTTTCACAAGCTAAAAAGGTGCCAGACATCATCTTGCTGCGGACTTCACAAGTGACAAAAGGACTGATCAGATTAGCGGCAGGAGAACATTTACAATCAGTGACTGAAAGGTGATGTTGTCTCTGATTTAAGTTGTTTTCTTTCCTTTTCTTCTCCATTAACTAGAAATTTATGAAAAACTTTCCGGCTAGGTCTCAAATATGCAGAGTTTGCTGCTCAGATGTCTCTGCAATGTATTGCACCCATGAATATAATACTGCAAAACATTGTGCTGCTGAAGAAAATACTGCCCCCAGACTGTCCTGAATATAATATAAAACACTGTCCCTGTGAAGAGAATACTGCCCCACCTGCATCCCTGAATATAATACTGCAATCACTGTCCTGCTGAAAGGGGAATTTCTGCCCCGACGCTCCATGAATATAATACTGCAAAACATTGTCCTGCTGAAGAGAATACTGCCACACACTGCATCCATGAATATAATACTGCAATACACTGTCCTGCTGAAGAGAATACTGCCACACACTGCATCCATGAATATAATACTGCAATACACTGTGCTGCTGAAGATAATACTGCCACACACTGCATCCATGAATATAATAAAAACAATACACTGCCTGTGAAAAAGGAAAACTGCCAAACTGCACCCCTGAAAAAAATCTCGAAAAACTTGTGCTAAAGATAATACTGCCACACACTGCAGCTGGTAAAAAATAATTTTTCCCCCGAAAATTAAAATTGCTTACATGCATCATGAATAGAATAGTGCCACCATGCGCCCCTAAATATAATAAAATTTTTCAAACACCAGGACTGAATTAAATTTTCTACTATTGACTATGAAAAACGCTTTTACTGCACTCCTGTTATTACTGTGCCCCTTCCTTGAACTGAAAAAATTTTTGCCCCCTGAGTGCCCCCCAATTTAACTATGCCACTGTGCCCTCTGTCCTAAATAATTATACCAGTGGGGCCCTTTACAATACCTCCTGGGCCCAGCACTGCTGTGCAGATCAAATCTCCCCTGGCCCGGCCTGGCTACTCCAGAACGATGCATGCAGTGCAATTAGGTCATCATGCTTCTTGTATCATGGAGGAAGAGCTGAATATCTGTGCAGGGAGCCAAGTGCCAGCCAGATTATTTAAATGTATCAGGATCCTTGTTGTTATTGTAACAGGACTCGAGAGAGAACCGCTCGGACCCCACCGCTGTGGTCAGGGGCGAAACTATTGGGGTAGCAGCTGCCACAGGGCCCGGGCTCTTAGGTGTCCTGGGCCCTGGGGCAGCTGATGACACGTCTGCTTCCCCGGTAGTTCTGCTCCTGCGCCCGCTGGCAACAAAAAAAATGGGGCGGACTGCGGGGCCCCGGGGTTTACCTCTGAACGGGCCCGGCCTCCGGCCCGGGGTTTAAGCCCGGGCTGTCTGGGGTTGCAGGCAAAGCGCCCCCCCGTGTCCACTCTGCTAATCTGCTACCAAGTGCCGGCCCACAGTGCTGACGTGGCTGACGTGATGACGTCATATCATCGCGCCGCCGGTGCCGAGCAGAGACCGGCCGGGAGCTGAGCTGTGAGGGAGCGTGGGGCAGGCAAGTAGGGATTTCTTATTTTTTTTTTTTTATATTAAAGTAGCCTGCCTGCCTGATCCCCCTATAGCCTGCCTGACCCCCCCCCCATAGCCTGCCTGACCCCCCATAGCCTGCCTGACCCCCCCTATAGCCTGCCTGACCCCCCCTATAGCCTGCCTGACCCCCCCCCCATAGCCTGCCTGATCTCCCTATAGCCTGTCTGACCCGCCCTATAGCCTGCCTGTTCCCCCTATAGCCTGCCTGACCCCCTATAGCCTGCCTGATCCCCCTAGCCTGCCTGATCCCCCCATAGCCTGCCTGATCCCCCTATAGCCTGCCTGACCCTGCATAGCCTGCCTGATCCCCCTATAGCCTGCCTGATCCCCCTATAGCCTGCCTGATCCCCCTTATAGCCTGCCTGACCCCGCATAGCCAGCCTGATCCCCCCATGCCTGCCTGATCCCCCCTATAGCCTACCTGACCCCCCCATAGCCTGTCTGATCCCCCTATAGCCTGCCTGATCCCCCTATAGCTTGCCTGACCCCCCCATAGCCTGCCTGATCACCCCATAGCCTGCCTGACCCCCCAATAGCCTGCCTGATCCCCCTATAACCTGTCTGACCCGCCCTATAGCCTGTCTGACCACCCCTATAGCCTGCCTGATCCCCCTATAGCTTGCCTGATCCCCCCCATAGCCTGCCTGATTCCCCTCTATAGCCCGCCTGATCCCCCATAGTCCGCCTGATCCCCCTATAGCCTGCCTGATCCCCCTATAGCCCGCCTGTTCCCCCTATAGCCTGCCTGTTCCCCCTATAGCCTGCCTGTTCCCCCTATAACCTGCCTGATCCCCCTATAGCCTGCCTGATCCCCTTATAGCCTGCCTGATCCCCGATAGCCTGCCTGCCCCCCCTATAGCCTGCCTGATCCCCCTATAGCCTGCCTGATACCCCCTATAGCCTGCCTGATAACCCCCTATAGCCTGCCTGCTCCCCCTATAGCCTGCCTGCTCCCCCTATAGCCTGTCTGACCCGTCCTATAGCCTGTCTGACCCCCTATAGCCTGCCTGATCCCCCTATAGCTTGCCTGATCCCGCCATAGCCCGCCTGATCCCCCCATACTGATCCCCCCATAGCCCGCCTGATCCCCCTATAGCCTGCCTGTGCCCCTATAGCCTGCCTGTTCCCTGCTATAGCCTGCCTGATCCCCTTATAGCCTGCCTGACCCCCCCCCATGGCCTGCCTGACCCCCCTATAGCCTGCCTGATCCCCCCTATAGCCTGTCTGTTCCCCCTATAGCCTGCCTTATCCCCCCATAGCCTGCCTGATCCCCCTATAGCCTGCCTGTTCCCCCTATAGCCTGCCTGATCCCCTTATAGCCTGCCTGATCCCCGATAGCCTGCCTGACCCCCCCTATAGCCTGTCTGTTCCCCCTATAGCCTGCCTGTTCCCCCCTATAGCCTGCCTGTTCCCCCTATAGCCTGCCTGATCCCACCTATAGCCTGCCTGTTCCCCCCTATAGCCTGTCTGACCCGCCATATAGCCTGTCTGACCCGCCCTATAGCCTGCCTGATCCCCCTATAGCCTGTCTGACCCGCCCTATAGCCTGCTTGATCCCCCTATAGCTTGCCTGACCCCCCCCATGGCCTGCCTGACCCCCCCCCCATGGCCTGCCTGATCCCCCCTATAGCCTGTCTGTTCCCCCTATAGCCTGCGAGATCCCCCTATAGAGTGCCTGATCCTCTTATAGCCTGCCTGATCCCCGATAGCCTGCCTGTTCCCCCTATAGCCTGCCTGATAACCTCCTATAGCCTGCCTAAAGCCTGCCTGCCTATTTGGAGCCCCCTATAGCCTATTTACCTACCTACGTGGGCCCCACCTATAGCCTATCTACTTAGTTACCTGTGGTCCACCTGCTGCCCACTTAGCTACCAGAGGCCTAGCAACAGCCTACTTAGTTACCTGGGGGCTGCCTGCCTCGGGCCAATCTACATACCTACCTGTAGCCTACCTACTTGGGTGCATCTACAACCTAGTCAATTCACATAGAAGTACCGTTATATTATAGTTAATGGACTGACTTTCATTCACAGCCACATCATGGGAGTTTCCTCAATCCCCCTTTCTCATATGTCTTCAAACAATCAAAGGGCTGCACACAGCTATTGCTGAATAATTATTTTACTTATATCATAAAGTGCATGGTGTATGAACTTCAAGCAACAATGCCAACATACTCCTATCGTCACATTAATATCAATAAGCAAGTCAGTACTTAGCTGTATATTATAGCCATCACTTTAGCTTCACATCTCAGCAAAATAGAGTCCAATTTTCGAGCTGGTTAGATGAGCTGAAGACTCCGTGCTGCACACAGCTGTGACGTTTCGGAAACTCCAGTTTCCTTTCTCAAGCTAAAGTGATGGCTATAATACACAGCTAAGTACTGACTTGCTTATTGATATTAATGTGACGATAGGAGTATGTTGGCATTGTTGCTTGAAGTTCATACACCATACACCTACCTCCACCTACCTATCTACCTGGGGGCTACCTACCTAACTGGGGCCTAATTACTGCCTACCTAGGGCCAATCTAACTACCTACCTGTGGCCTACCAACCTATCTAATGGGGGTCTACCTGTTAACATGATTCTGACTGGTACAGGCCAAAGCTGTAATACAATCTCCAGGGAGTGAATCCTCTGTTCCTCACCTCCCCTCCAGGATACTGGGCCTCTAAGCTATGGCCTGTACCCACTCTCTCACCCCTGGGATGTCTGTACAGAGGTGGGGGCAGGGAGCGATGTGCTGGAAAAGTGAGGATTTTGAGATATTTGTGTCCAAATTTGCAGGGACGAGTGATGGCCAGGAGAAGTCATCATGGCGGTCTAGACTGGATGCAGAACAAAAGGGAAAGTCAACAGTCAGAGAAACGTCACCTTTGAGTCGCAAGATGTAACTGCACTGTAATCACTTATATGTCTGCAGAGCCTGTGTACACTGGTGTCTACCACTATATGGTCACTGTATGGAGATAATATACAGTCTGTAGAGCCTGTGTACACTGATGTCTACCACTATATGGTCATTTTATGGTGGTTATATACAGTCTGCAGAGCTGTGTACACTGGTGTCTACCACTATATGGTCACTATATGGTGGTTATATACAGTCTGCAGAGCTTGTGTACACTGGTGTCTACTACTATATGGTCACTGCATGGAGGTAATATACAGTCTGCACAGTCTGTGTACATTGGTAACTACCACTATACGGTCACTGTATAGTGGTAATATACAGTCTGCAGAATCTGTATACACTGGGGTCTACCACTATATGGTGACTGTATGGGGTAATATACAATCTACAAAGCCTGTGTACTCTGGTATATACCACTATATGGTCACTGTATGGTGGTAATATACAGTCTGCAGAGTCTGTGTATACTGGGGTCTACCACTATATGGTGACTGTAAGGGGGTAATATACAGCCTGTAGGGCACCTGTGCACACTGATACCTACCACTATATGGCGGTAATATAGGTCTTTGTATACAGATCTTTATTCAGTAATAGTATATGGGTATTAATTCAGTCACTGTGTGGTGGTAATTTGTGGTCGTGTTCTTGCGGTATAGTCAGGTCCATATGTTGTAGCGCTATTGGTAATGTTGGTCTGGGCATAGTGGGATTTGTCTGGTAGCAGTATGATGGTGAAATCTATGGTGAGGTGTTCACTCCTTGTATTATCTAGTAATTGCCTGACCTAAGAGGTCCTGGTAAGTGTTCGTGGGGGGGGGGGTGGGGGGGAGCATCCAAAAGCTTGCTATGGGCCCAGGCTTCTCTAGTTACGCCCATGGCTGTGGTAACCCACTCTACAGCTGTATGCTAATATTACTTGTTCAAATTCACACTGGATCGGGAGGGGTTGTAATATCACTGCAAATTATAATCCCTGTTAAAACATAACTTTTACTAGACCATCTAAAATTATACAATCTAGCCCTATAAATTACCACTACATACCTAAATGATACAGCATACTGTGCATTATCCGTCAGTGGAGTAATCGCCCCGATAAAGGACGGCTCCGCTTTATGACAGATAATATCACATATACGTGTATAAAACACCTTAAATCCCAGCTATCCCGACGCGTTTCCCCCGTACAATTCTAGGGTTCATCGGGGGATTCAAAAAACTCTCGCTGTGGAAAAAGAGTACGCTATATACAACGCATATACAACCTGTCTTGAATACATATACCTCCTATTAGATTCAATAGGGAGACTGATACTTAGCTTAGGTGCTGTCAGGTATAGGAATGATACTCCCCGCAGCCTTTGGTATGCTGGCACCCAGGATAAGAGGGATACAGAGCAAATCGTCTCTGCTTCGCTTAAATGCCTCAAATGGCCCCTCAAATGTATAACAAATAAGCCCTAACATCTCCAAATTGGTATATTCTATTTTATACCTATTGCCGGGTTCCTTTAAAGGTTGATTTACCCGGCGTTCCGAATATTAGACTGCGCATGTCCGGAAGAGAAAAACATGTCATTTCCGGTTGGCGCCGCCGGGACTGACATTGCGCATGTCCGAGAACCGGCCCAGACCATGCGGCGCCCAGCGTTCTAAAAACTTCACTGCGCATGTCTGAACAGAGAATGCATGTCACTTCCGGGTAGCGTTGCCGGGATCATCACTGTACATGTTAAAAGCACAGCTAGACCTCTGTGCTGGAGCTTAAAATACGTGCCTGACCAGATACACGCCACCACGGCAGCACAGATAACCCATGGCGAGTACACTCGTTCCCGACGTCACCCCATATACTCGCATGTGTATTGATAGCAAGCAATTGTGACGGGACTTCTCGCCTTAGTTCTCAAAATTTACCGGAGCAATTACCATACAACCGACATGCATAGGTTAATAAGGGCTTAATCCAGGGCCAAAAATTTCGGGGTACAACGTTCACTGTCCTCAGCTGACTTGAATTATCAGACTGTAGGTAATCAGTGAATATAATGAAAAAATTATAATGTGATGCTGATACATATCCAATGGTCAGATCTGAACAATCAATAGTGGTCCTCTATGGAGAGTGTGAACAAGACAGAGCAGGGTGAGCAGGCCTAAAGCAGAGTCTATTCAATAAAGCAACCAAATTGCAAAGTCTCATTAAGGCCCTTTGGATGAACAGAATCCATACGATAAATCCATTGGGCCTCTTTGCATAGAATTCGTCTATCCCATTCCCCTCCTCTGGGGGATGGTCTCACGACCTCTAAGATCAGAAAACGCAGAGATTCCCATTCACCATTATGATGTTCCCACACATGTCGGGCTACTGGCGTGTCTCTCCTATTTCGTATATCCCCCAGATGTTCTCCCACCCTTCTTTTAAATGTTCTCCTTGTTTTTCCAATATAGTTAAGTGGGCAGGGGCATATACACATGTAAACTACTCCTTCTGTCCTACAGTTGGCAAAATCACGAATGAAAAATTGTTTTCCATTAGAGGCACTTGTGAAGGATTTAGTTTGTAATATATATGGGCAGGCTACACATCTCTGCCCACATTTGAACATGCCAATCGGTCTCCTTTCCAGCCACGTGCCTTGAGAAGGTGTTGATGTATAGTGACTATGGATCAGTCTATCCTTGATAGATCTACCCCTCCGATAGGTTATCAAAGGGGTTGAAGGAAGATATCCCTTTAGATCCTGATCCAACATTAAAATTCCCCAGTATTTTTTAAGGATATTACACACTTCTAAATTTCTGTCATCAAAAGTTGCAACTATACGTGCCTTATTGTTGTCTTTATTTTCTTGGGTTTTACCTTGTAGCAAAGTTGTCCTATTCTGTTTTTGTGCATGCCTAAAGGCTGATTCAAGGACTTTTGAGGGATATCCTCGATTACGAAATCTCTCTCTTAAAATACCTGACTGTCTCCTAAAGTCCTCATCTCTGGAGCAGTTCCTCTTAACTCTCAGAAATTGACCCTTCGGTATTCACTCTCCTACATGGTAATGGATGGTAACTTTCCCAATGTAACAGGCTGTTAGTTGCTGTAGGTTTCCTATACATATCTGTATGGATATTACCATTTGGATCTTTAATGATAAGGACATCCAAGAAGGGTAAGCATCTTTCCTGAATTTCTAATGTGAAATGCATACCGATTTGTTTTTGTTAAGTTGTGTAACAAACTCCTCAAAGTGACACTCGTGCCTTCCATAGGATGATGATGTCATCGATGTACCTCCCCCAGAATAAAATCTGGGGGGGCCATTGGTCATCCCTGGTTGAGATACCAATGTTGGCCTCCTACCAGCCCAGGAACAGATTTGCATATGTGGGAGCACAAGGGCTCCCCATTGCGGTGCCCTGAGCTGGTGGATGGTCTTATTGCAAAGACAAATAATTTATGTCTTAGCACAAAGTTAAGTAATTTGATGACAACGAGCATTATGAGCACTGGAATTCTATACTTCTTGTAGTCTAAAAATATTCTACTGCCCGGTTACCATTTTGATGTGGGATATTACTATATATAGCTTTCTACGTCTATAGAGCCCAATAACACTTCTTTGCTAACTGTAATCCCGTCCAATCTACGCAAAAGATCAGAAGTGTCTCTTATGTAAGATGGCAGTGTGGTTACAAAATCCTGCAAGATGTTATCTATATAGATCCCCACATTTTGCGTTATTGATCCTACACCCGAGACTATTGGTCTGCCTTTTAGCGGGGTATAACCCTTATGGATCTTAGGAATCGAGTAGAATGTAGGTATTTGGGGATTAGAGGGCATCATGAATTTAAATTCTGTGTTTGATATCAAGCCTGTCTCTAAGCCCTCCACAAGTATCCTTTCTAGTTCCATAATAAAGGTTGTTGTTGGATCTGAAGGTAAAATATCATAATGCCTTTTGTCCTTGAGAAGATCGTTACACATTTGTTTATACATATCATGATTTAATATAACTATATTTCCCCCCTTATCGGAGGGTTTGATGATTATAGACTTATCCCGTTCCAGTGCTGACAATGCTTCTAATTCCTCTCTACTGAGATTATTATGAAATGGTAACCTCTGTTCACCCAGATCACGGAGTTCTTTTGAGACTATTTGCAAAAATAAATCAATTTCACGTGTATCCAACTGACTCGGGGGCATTCTCCTACTTTTGAGTTTCAGTTTAGTTTGTCCCTCTCTCATTTCTTCCTCTTCCATAAGGGACACCAAAGTGCGTATTCCCTCTAGATCCTGTGTCGTAACACCCAATTGCTGGCATTCAGTATCATCTTTAATTTTAAAAAATTTATGCCACTTGAGCTTACGCACAAATAGATGTAAATCTTTAGTCCATGAAAAATCACTAAACTTGGTGGTGGGCACAAAAGTCAGGCCCCTCTGTAGAATCTGTAGTTCTTTTTTACTCAATTGCCTGTCTGTGAGGTTAATTATCTGATGTTGATCTGATATCATTGTTTCTGACGGTGTCTCAGGCCGGACGCGCTGGGCCTCACCAACCCTCTAAAAAATGGGGTGTATTGGAGTTGCCAGAGGATGAGGAGGCAATTAATAATCCATATGTACTCCCATACCTCCTGAGTTCTGGCGTCGGCCCCATTTCTAGTTCTAGTACTCTTTATTCTTCCCCTAGATCTTGCAGTTGTTTGTGAATTGGTATCTGAAGACTCTGCGTCAGATGACAATACTTCTCTGGGGGTAGAGGACTTAGATTTTAGAAAATTGAATGCTCTCCCTTCCTTAAATTCTTGAAGGTCCCTTAGATATTGTTTGCGTTTCCGTACCTTCAGTCCTGTCTGATATTTTTCTATAGAATTTTGTAGGCTTTGTTCTCTCCTAGTAAAGTCAGGATCCCCTCTAAATTTTGATGCTTGTTCTATCAATTTATTTAGAGTGGTGGAAGTACTTTCTAGTGTTTTATTTTCCTCCTTTAATAAGATTTTCATAAGTCGTACAGAGCTATCTATGAGTTCTGTTTCCCACTCCACCAACAAGGATTCAGACTGTGATCTAATGGCAGGTGTTATATAGATTCTAAGTCCACTAGGTATAATACGTGATTCAATATAATGCTCTAATGTTTGTGCTTCCCACCAAGATTTAATATTGGCTCGGTAAGCTATATATAGTTGTTTGAATACCACTCTTAAATCTGAAGGATCACTCTGATCTGACTCCACCTCAACGTCTGAAAACACCGCTCTTGCCTCAGTTCGCCATTTCTCTTTATCCACAGGGCCACTTAAAAAACTGGCCATAATATTAGAAATTCTGCAAATTCTATATGAACAGAGGATTTAAATCATTATATCACTGCAAATTATAATCCCTGTTAAAACATAACTTTTACTAAACTATCTAAAATTATACAATCTAGACCCCTATAAATTACCACTACATACCTAAATGATACAGCATACTGTGCATTATCCGTCAGTGGAGTAATCGCCCCGATAAAGGACGGCTCCGCTTTTATGACAGATAATATCACTATATACGTGTATAAACACCTTAAATCCCAGCTATCCCGACGCGTTTCCCCCGTACAATTCTAGGGTTCATCAGGGGATTCAAAAAAACTCTCGCTGTGGAAAAAGAGTACGCTATATACAACGCATATACAACCTGTCTTGAATACATATACCTCCTATTTAGATTCAATAGGGAGACTGATACTTAGCTTAGGTGCTGTCAGGTATAGGAATGATACTCCCCGCAGCTCCTTTGGTATGCTGGCACCCAGGATAAGAGGGATACAGAGCAAATCGTCTCTGCTTCCCTTAAATGCCTCAAATGGCCCCTCAAATGTATAACAAATAGGCCCCTAACATCTCCAAATTGGTATATTCTACTTTATACCTATTGCCGGGTTCCTTTAGAGGTTGATTTACCTGGCGTTCCGGATATTAGACTGCGCATGTCCGGAAGAGAAAAACATGTCATTTCCGGTTGGTGCCGCCGGGAATGACACTGCGCATGTCCGAGAACCGGCCCAGACCATGCGGCGCCCGGCGTTCTAAAAACTTCACTGCGCATGTCTGAAAAGAAAATGCATGTCACTTCCGGTACGTTGCCGGGATCATCACTGTACATGTTAAAAGCACAGCTAGACCTCTGCGCTGGAGCTCAAATACGTGCCTGTCCAGATACACGCCACTACGGCAGCACAGATAACCCATGGCGAGTACACTCGTTCCCGACGTCACCCCATATACTCGCATGTGTATTGATAGCAAGCGATTGTGACGGGACTTCTCGCCTTGGATCTCAAAATTTACCGGAGCAATTACCATACAACCGACATGCATAAGTTAATAAGGGCTTAATCCAGGGCCAAAAAATTTCGGGTTACAACGTTCACTGTCCTCAGCTGACTTGAATTATCAGACTGTAGGTAATCAGTGAATATAATGAAAAAATTATAATGTGGTGCTGATACATATCCAATGGTCAGATCTGAACAATCAATAGTGGTCCTCTATGGAGAGTGTGAACAAGGCAGAGCAGAGTGAGCAGGCCTAAAGCAGAGTCTATTCTATAAAACAACCAAATTGCAAAGTCTCATTGAGGCCCTTTGGATGAACAGAATCCATACGATAAATCCATTGGGCCTCTTTGCATAGAATTCGTCTATCCCATTCCCCTCCTCTGGGGGATGGTCTCACGACCTCTAAGATCAGAAAACGCAGAGATTCCCATTCACCATTATGATGTTCCCACACATGTCGGGCTACTGGCGTGTCTCTCCTATTTCGTATATCCCCAGATGTTCTCCCACCCTTCTTTTAATGTTTCCCTTGTTTTTCCCAATATAGTTAAGTGGGCAGGGGCATATACACATGTAAACTACTCCTTGTCCTACAGTTGGCAAAATCACGAATGAAAAATTGTTTCCATTAGAGGCACTTGTGAAGGATTTAGTTTGTAATATATATGGGCAGGCTACACATCTCTGCCCACATTTGAACATGCCAATCGGTCTCCTTTCCAGCCACGTGCCTTGAGAAGGTGTTGATGTATAGTGACTATGGATCAGTCTATCCTTGATAGATCTACCCCTCCGATAAGTTATCAAAGGGGTTGAAGGAAGATATCCCTTTAGATACTGATCCAACATTAAAATTCCCCAGTATTTTTTAAGGATATTACACACTTCTAAATTTCTGTCGTCAAAAGTTGCAACTATACGTGCCTTATTGATGTCTTTATTTTCTTGGGTTTTACCTTGTAGCAAAGTTGTCCTATTCTGTTTTTGTGCATGCCTAAAGGCTGATTCAAGGACTTTTGAGGGATATCCTCGATTACGAAATCTCTCTCTTAAAATACCTGACTGTCTCCTAAAGTCCTCATCTCTGGAGCAGTTCCTCTTAACTCTCAGAAATTGACCCTTCGGTATTCCTCTCCTACATGGTAATGGATGGTAACTTTCCCAATGTAACAGGCTGTTAGTTGCTGTAGGTTTCCTATACATATCTGTATGGATATTACCATTTGGATCTTTAATGATAAGGACATCCAAGAAGGGTAAGCATCTGTGTACATTGGTATCTACCACTATACGGTCACTGTATAGTGGTAATATACAGTCTGCAGAATCTGTATACACTGGGGTCTACCACTATATGGTGACTGTATGGGGGTAATATACAATCTCCATAGCCTGTGTACTCTGGTTTCTACCACTATATGGTCACTTTATGGTGGTAATATACAGTCTGCAGAGTATGTGTATACTGGGGTCTACCACTATATGGTGACTGTAAGGGGGTAATATGCAGCCTGTAGGGCACCTGTGCACACTGATACCTACCACTATATGGCGTTAATATAGGTCTTTGTATACAGATCTTTATTCAGAAATAGTATATGGGTATTATACAGTCACTATGTGGTGGTAATTTGTGGTCGTGTTCTTGCGGTATAATCAGGTCCATATGTTGTAGCGTTATTGGTAATGTTGGTCTGGGCATAGTGGGATTTGTCTGGTAGCAGTATGATGGTGAATCTATGGTGAGGTGTTCACTCCTTGTATTATCTAGTAATTGCCTGACCTAAGAGGTCCTGGTAAGTGTTCGTGGGGGGGGGGGGGGGGGGGCAACCAAAAGCTTGCTATGGGGCCCAGGCTTCTCTAGTTACGCCCATGGCTGTGGTAACCCACTCTACAGCTGTATGCTAATATTACTTGTGCAATTTCTCACTGGGTCGGGAGGGGGTGGGTGTTGGTGGCGGCTCCCAGTGTCACAACTGTAAATAGAGCAGCCTTGAACCATTGCAAGGATCCAATCATCACCATTAAATCCTTTGATTGCCATGGTGCAAGACTGTATCATAAAGAAAGAGGACTTCCCTATCCAATCACCCCTAATAACCTAGAATGGACCCCAGGGTCATCTGTGCAGTAAGCCTGCTATTGTTTTCATTTTGCCCTAAGGGTATGTTCACACAACGTATTTGCGGGACATACTTTAGGGTGTAATTGCGCTGTAAAGCGCCTGAAGTATACACCAGAAAAAAACGGTAAAATCATAGCACTCATAGCATGCTGGCCAGCAAGCACTTTCAGCAGCAGGTGTATAGCGGCATGCAGAGGTATGTGTCACTATATGCTGTGTTAACCCGGCCTAATAGCAGAGTGTGTTACAGTGAAAATAAATAATAAAAATAAATGTTAACTATAATGGTACATAAAAAGCTAAACTCAAGGTATACACACAACCTTAATAATATTTTTAGAGGTTTTTTAGTGTGAAGTATAAAAAAAATAAATAACATTTTACATTCACCAAAAAGTAAATAACCGACACAAAAATTTATAAAAAACAAACAAACAGACAAACACTATGTAACCAACCTCTGATTAACTCATCAATTAACTTTTATAATTACAATCAAGAGGAAACCGTAAATAATAATTCATATCCTTTATTAATTTTACACTAAAAAACTGTACATAAAGACATATATTAAAATACAATAATGGGAATAGTACAAATACCAAAAGGATTATTACCACAATTTCATGTACAGTGAAGGAAATAATTATTTGATCCCTTGCTGATTGTGTAAGTTTGCCCACTGACAAAGACATAAACAGTTTATAGTTTTAAGGGTAGGTTAATTTTAACATTGAGAGATAAAATTTTACAAAAAAAAAATCCAGAAAATCACATTGTATAAATTATATCAATTTATTTGCATTTTGCTGAGAGAAATAAGTATTTAATCCCCCAACAACCATTAAGAATTCTGGCTCCTGCAGATCAGTTAGATGTTCCTAATCAACACGTTACCTGCAAGTAACTTCCTGCAAATGGACGTACCTATACGTCTAAAGACGCATTGATACAGGGAAGATGACTGCTGTCCCTGACAGCAGAGCATCTCCCCTTGATGCCCAAGGGGGCAGCGATGCCCCCCCCGCATCAGTGATTGCTGCAATTGGCTGTTCAAATCGGAATAGCCAATCGCAGCCATTTACTGCAATAAACCAATGGCTGTGTCTGCAAGCGTAGCGATCAGTGATGATTGATGCTGTATAGCACAGCACCAATCATCAGTGACTTGTTTGGGGGGCATTGGTGGTGGTACCACCACTCCCAGTGCTGCGATTGGTCCATCAGTCCTGACCGCCCAATCACAGCGCTTGTCTGCCCTTTAAAGTAATGAGCACCACTCTGCGCCACCATTCCGGTTCGGAATAGCGATCAGAGTGATGCCTGTTACTGTCTGATGGTTATTTGTTCCTTACATTGGTGGTCCAGTGGTTCTGTGCCCACTCCCAGTTCTTCTGATCTTTGTCGGAGCTGCTCTCCGCTGTGCTGCCTCTGGTGGCTTACTGAGATCGTTGGCTTCTAGTGGTTGTAAGGCTAACTGCTCTCTGTGACTTCATCAGAGACACAGGCAGATTAGCTAAGCATCCTCCCCCTGACTGCTGAAGAGTGATTTTTATCACTGATCAGCTTTTTTTTTTTTTTTGTGCAGAGTATTTTTTAAATTTTAATTTTTTTTTTATTTTGCCCACAGTTGCACCAATAGTGCTACCACTCTGACTTGTTACTTATCACTAGTCAGCGTCTTTTATTTATTTATTTACCTGTGACCACTGATTAGTGACGTTTATCCCTTTTTTTTAGTGATAGGTAAATGGACGTTTAGGTTAGGTAGTAGTGTAGAGGTAGTGACATCCGTATAGTTAGAAGATAGTTAGATATAGTATAGTTAGAATATTTTTTCTAGTTAGAAGAATATAATTTTTTTTAGCTAGTTAGTTTTTCAAGCTTTTCTTTACCGTTAGTGTTGGGGTAGTATTTTTTACTGACGGACATTCAGCAGTGTTATTTTTTGCTGACGCTTGTTCAGTAATTTTTTTTTTGTAAAATAAATAGTACTTTTTTACTATTTTTTATTAATCAAATTTTATAGCTTTAGGCTAATTTTGAAGCAACGGACGTGTAGTATTTTTTTTTTTTTTTTTTTACTAACGTTCGTTTGCTGATGTTTTTATTTATTTTTTTTTACAGTACTTAACTTTTTTCTTTTTTTTTTGTCCAACAAAAAAAAATAATTGCCCCACACGTGTCTAAGCACTACACAGACCCCACATTGTCAGAATAGTTTTTACATGTACACATGTATAAGCACATACATTTTACACACCCCGTTATTCTTCAAACCCCGAAATAAAAATGTCCCAATCTTCCCAGAGACGCTATTCAGTTGAGGAGGCATACGCTTTCTTGGCCGAGGATAGCGATTCCGACAGTGATTGGGACCAGGAGTTTATCGCGTTCGCCTTATTCAAATCCTCCTCCACTGGTGAGGGTCCCTCCCGTAGACACCACCATATGTCAGAAGAGGTGACCCCCCAAAGTGGTGACCCCATATGGACTCCCGCCCCAGATGATTACCAGCCACAAATCCCTGACTTTGTGGCCACCTCAGGAGTCCATATAGACAGTACAGGCCTCGCTGAAATAGATTTTTTTTAAATATTTTTCTCTGAGGGTCTGGTAGATGTCATGGTGGCACAGACTAATCTCTTTGCCAGCAGTTTTTGGCCCTAAACCCCACGTCCTCATTCTGCAGGTGAACCCCCATGGATGCTGTAGAAGTGATGACCTTTTGGGGCCTTATTCTGATATGGGCATAGTGAAGAAGCCAGAGGCCCGGCAGTATTGGAGTACTGATATTTTTACAGTACTTTCACCACCATGCCATGTCCCGTACGCGCTTTGAACAAATACAAAGATTTTTGTATTACGCCGATAATGCACTGTGCCCGCCCCGTGATGACCCCACTTATGACCGCTTGTATAAAGTTCGGCCTCTTATCATCTATTTCAGCGCCAAATTTTCAGTGGTCTATACCCCTGAGAAATTTGTGTGGACGACTCCCTCTTACATTTCAAGGGCAGGTTTAAATTTCACCAATACCTGCCCAGCAAAAGAGCATGTTATGGGATAAAATTGTACACGCTGTGCAAGAGTACCTCCGGGTACACCCATAGCTTCAGGATTTACGAAGGGAAGGACAGTCAAATTGTACCCCCCTGAATACACCCCTTCCCTAAGTGTAAAGATAGTGTGGGATTTGGTGTACCCACTGCTGGATAAACGTTACTACCTGTATGTGGATAAATTTTACACCAGCATTCCACTTTATAAGTGCCTCATCTGCAGACGTACAGCAGCCTGCGACACAGTGCGACAACCCCAAACCCTTTGTTGCACAATAAAAAGGCTTTTTTTTCGGGAGTGAGGGCCCCAGCACTTCGGGTACTGACGTCCCCTCCACTGGTAAAAAGGTTAGGACACAAAAAATGGAGAGTGTGCTACAAAAGGGGGATCAGACTATTCCCTGAAGCACCGAATCTTTCATCGATTTTATTGTGCAGTAACATGGCGTGTCCAGAAAAATGTCAGTTTTTTTTAGTTCACATCACAGCATGTGCAATTGAACAGCACTTGCTTTGCAATTCAGCAAAATAGGTGTGCCAAGCGCATTATTGCTATGTCTTCTCCATGGCATGTATCAGGGGCCAGCCAAATCCTAGGGTGACTTGTGGTGTGTCCCTAGAATGGCAGAAAAATTAGAAATCTAATTTTTCAATCTTGTCTAAGGTGTGCCGCTGTTATTGTGCAGTTAAATGCTGTAAATATGCAAAAACTTAAATTTTCGCCTTTTTAATGCACAATAATGTCTGTGAATTAATTTTATGTCAGATGAAAATTTAATTACACCCCTTAAATGTTCCATGAGGGGTGTACTTTCTAAAATGGCGTCACTTTTGGGTGTTTCAGAATTTTAGTTCAGTTCACAGAATGTGCAATTTTCAAGAAATGCTGTGTATTTCAGCAAAATAGGCGTGCCTGGCAAAAAGCCGCTGTGTCTCCTCTATGGCATGTACAAGGGACCAGCCAAATCCTAGGGTGACATGTGGGGTGTCCCTAGAACAGGGGAGATATGGCAGAAAAATTAGAAACCTAATTTTTTACTTTTGCGCAAGACGTGCCGCTGTTATTGTGTATTTAGATGCCGTAAATATGCAAAGACGTCAGTTTGAAATTTTTGCCTTTTTAATGCACAATAGTGTTCCTTGAGGGATGTACTTTCTCAAATGGGATAACTTTTGGGTTTTTCATAACCCTAGTTCACATCACAGTATGTGCAATTGTCAGGACATGCTGTATATGTCAGCAAAATAGGTGTGATCAGCAAACGGCCGCTATGTCTCCTTTATGTAACAGGGGACATGCAAATCCTAGGGTGACATGTGGGTGTCCCTAGAACGGGATGACATGGCAGAAAAATTTTAAATCTAATTTTTCAATTTTGTGCAAGATGTGTTGCTGTTATTGTGAAAAGGTATGGAATAAATACAGGATAATTGTGATTTTCACCTTATATCTCTAAATGCATTATCTATAAAAAAAATACCTGTGGGGTCCAAATGCACACTATACCCCTAGATGAATTCATTGAGGGGTTTAGTTTCCAAAATAGAGTCACTTTTGTTTTTTTTTCATTGTTCTGGAACTTGTGGGGCTCTACTAATGCAATATGAGGGCATCCAACCAATCCAGGTTATTTTGCACTCCCGAAGCCAAATAGCACTCCTTCCCTTCTGAGACTCACCACATGCCCCATGCTTACTTTATGACCAGAGGAAATTGGGCGACAGGTTTGCGGTGCTTTTTCTCCTTTTTTGTGAAAATGAAAAATGTGAGGATAACAGTGCAATTTTCTGGAAAAATTTTAAATTTTCATTTTCACAACCTGATTCGAGAAGTTTCTGTGAAAAGCCTGTGGGGTCAAAATGCACACTATACCCCTAGATGAATTCACTGAGGGGTGTAGTTTCCAAAATGTGGTCACTTTTTTTTTTTTCTCTGTTCTAGAACTTGGGGGGGAGGGGTTTTACTAATGCAACATGAGGGCTTTCAACCAATCCAGGTTATTTTGCACTCCCGAAGCCAAATAGCGCTCCTTCCTTTATGAGACTCACCACATGCCGCATACTTACTTTATGGCCACATATGGTTTATTGCCTTACTCAGAGGAAATTGGGCAACAGGTTTTGGGGTGCTTTTTCTCACTTTTTGTGAAAATGAAAAATTTGAGAATAACAGTGCAATGTTCTGGAAAAATTGTAATTTTTCATTTTCACAACCTGATTCCAGAAGTTTCTGTGAAAAGCCTGTGGGTTAAAATGCCAAGTATACCCCTAGATGAATTCAATGAGGGGTGTAGTTTCCAAAATGAGGTCATTTTTGTGTATTTTCTCTATCCTGGAACTTGGGGGGGCTCTACTAATACAACATGAGGGCCTTCAACCAACCCAGCTTATTTTGCACTCCCAAAGCCAAATAGTGCTCCTTCCCTTCTAAGACACATGTGCAGGCCCGTCTGATATTTGCCAGTGAACACCTGGATGATTTTGTGAGTGATTGGGAGAAGGGTCTGTGGTCAGATGAGACAAAAATTGAGCTTTTTGGCATTAACTCAACTTTCAGTGTTTGGAGGGATTGAAATGTTGCCTATGACCCATAGAACACCATTCCCACTGTCAAGCATGGAGGTGGAAACATTATGTTTTTTTTTTTTTTTGGGGGGGGGGGGGTACTCTCTAAGGGCACAGTACTACTTCACTGCATCAGTGGGAGAATGGATGAAGCCATGTACTGTAAAATTCTTAGTGACAACCTACTTCCTGCCAGGACATTAAAAATGGGCGGTGGCTGGGTCTTCCAGCACGACTATGACCCAAAACATACAGCCAAGGCAACAAAAGAGTGGCTCAAAAAGAAGCACGTTAAGGTCAAGGAGTGGCTTAGCCAATCTCCAGATCTTAATCTCATAGAAAACTTAGGGAGGAAATTTGAAGCTCCGAGTTGCCAAGTGACAGCCACAAAATCTTAATAATTTAGAGATGATTTGCAAAGAGGAGTGGACCAAAATTCCTCTTGACATGTGCGCAAACCTCATCATTAGAGATTTTTGACAGAACCTGTTCTGTTAACCACTGATACAGGTAGAGGCCCCTCCGAATGAGTGGAGAGGGTGTCGGCAGTAATTTTGCATTGATGTGTCTGATAATTTTGCCCTTCCTTTCATCTGTTAGTGTCTGCTTTCAATCGGTCAATACGCCATCAGTATTGCTACGGCCAAAAACAACCAGGAGTTGATCCAAAACAGAGATGACCCGTCCATGGGATAGTGGCCGGTCTTCTGTGGACTGTATCCACTCATGCTTTTGGCTATCAATCCTGATGCTTTTCAAGAAGGGGAAAACATCATAGAGTGGTGAGGGTGGAAACAGCATTCGGAAACCACAGGGTGTTTCAGTGAGACAGCGGTCACTTGGCAGCAGCATGAGTAGGCCACTCAGTGGCACAATGACAATTTCTGGAGGTGGCAGCAACATCAGGAGCCCACAAAGTGGCACAATGGCACAGTGTAGAGGTGACGGCATCAACAGCAGCAGCAGCAGCATGAGGTCAGAGAGTGGCACAATGACAATTTCTGGAGGTGGCAGCAACATCAGGAGCCCACAAAGTGGCACAATTACACAGTATGGAGGTGGCAGCAACATCGGGAGCCCACAGAGTGGCACAATGACAGAGTGTGGAGGTGACAGCAGCAGCAAGAGCAGCAGGATGAGGTCAGAGAGTGGCACAATGACAGAGTGTGGAGGTGGGTGGCAATACCAGTCCCTGGTAAAGATGATGGGAGGCAGATAGAGCAACTGGTAGATGTGTGGCATCAGGCGGGTGGCAGCATCAGAATAGTGGCTGACGCAGGTAGTTAAAATCCAGACTCATTTCTCAAAGTTTTGGGGAGGCGTCATTTCTGATCTAATCTGATGCATATGGCATTGGTGTGTGTAAATCCTGGCCGATCCACGCCTGATTCATCAGTCGCTCCACATTTTGGGTGGACAAACGGGTTTTCATTGGGGTAACAATGGCTCCCGCCGCACTGAACAACCCGCTTGAGCCACATAGTGGCCCGGCAGGACACTTCCCCACTGCAAACTCGCAGTTGCGGCAACACATCCAGTTTGTCTGCCCAGTATCCGATTTCTACCTGGGTGGGAGTGTGTCAAGTAGGCCACCACTGCTGGTTCATGGTTTCTTCAGGGCCTGGCTGCTGCTGGTGGTACCCTCCTCACTAGCGGTTGAGAACTGCTCATCAACACTCCAACTTCGCTTTTCTCATGGTCTTTACTGCTCATACCCCCACCCCTTTTTAAAACACCGTGCAGTGTACTCGAGCGATGAGAAACCCCCCGGTCAGAACCCTTTTAAGAATGGCGATGCGCACATAGGAACGTCCAATGACTACTGAGATTTCTCAATGTATTCGTTTGTTTCCCCCCTCTTGGCAGCTGGAAAAAAGGAACCCATTTTGGACGTAGCAGGGTCAAAGGGTGGAGAGCAAGTCAACCCTCCCGCGGATGTGACTAAGCTGTTCACTAGCGGCAAATCATCATGCTGCGGGCCATCTGCGCAAGTGTATAGGACTCCTGCCTCCATCTTCACTGTATACTGCCCGGTGCTTGGGGTTTTATCTGCCTCATCTTCCTCATCTCCATCTACCTCCTCCGGCTGCTCCTGCTCCTCCGCTTCTGTCACCTGGGTAGAAAAACCACTCATTTCACCAGACAATGCTTGTGCTCCAATGTCCTCCTCCTCCTCCAGTTCAGCCCCCATCGGACTCATGTGGCCACGAGATGTAGTCGCCTCATCTTCAGTCCCCTGTCCAGACAGATTTTGCCACATCCGTTCCAGGACATTAAGCAGTGGAATAACGTTATTCATCCCGTAGTCCTGGCGACTGACAAATAACGTGGTCTCCTCAAACGGCCTCAGCAAATGGCAGGTGTCATGCATGATCTGCCACTGGCTGATATCAAAGTTACATAGGGGAGTACTCCTGTCCGCTTGGATCATAAAAAAATCGTTAATGGCCTTTCTCTGTTCATACAGTCGGTCTAACATGTGCAGACAGGAATTCCAATGGGTGGAAACATCGCATATCAGCGTGTGTTGGGGGAGGCCATTCTGCCGCTGCAGCTCGAGGAGGGTGTGCCTGGCTTTGTAGGAATGGATGAAGTGCATGCACAGTTTCCTGCCCATTTTTAGAATGTCTTTAAGATCGGTGGAAGACTTCAGGAACCTTTTCACAACCAGATTGAACACATGCGCCATGCAGGGCGCATGGACCATCCCTCCTCGGTGCAGCGCGGACACCATGTTCCTCCCATTGTCCGTAACCATGGTTCCGATATGCAGTTGGCGTGGAGAGAGCCACACATCGATTTCTTGCTGCATGACGCGGAGTTACTCCCTTCTGTGACTTTGTTCGCCCAGGCAAACCAGGTGTAGAACTGGACATGTACTGGCCCTGACCGTAGTTACAGCTCCACACGTCCGCGCTGCCGTGCACCTTGGAAGAAACCGATTAGCTCAAGGACTGGCCGACCTTCTGTTCTACATATTTGTGAAGGGCTGGAACTGCCTTTTTGAAAAAGAAATTACGGCTTGGAACTCTCCACCTCGGCTTGGCACAAGCCATTAGTTCTCTGAACTGTGCAGAGTCCACCACTTGGAAAGGGAGGGACTGCAGTAATAACAACTTGGACAGGAGCACGGTCAGCTTCTGCACCTTAGGATGGTTGGATGCATATGGTTGTCTCTTGACAATCGCCTCGTTGAACGACTGCTGGCGCCATGAGTAGCGAGGAGCAGGAGCATCTGGACCCGGAGATGATGGCAAAGACAAACAGCTCCCTTCGGCAGAGGGGGTGGAGCCTTGCCTGGCTGAAATGGCATGCGTGCCACTAGGTGCTGCTGCTGTGGTGGCAGGATGGACCACCACATCTGAGACACGTTTCTCCCAGGCCCCTGGATGGTGACGCTGCATGTGTTGACGCAGGGCCGTGGTGCCAACGTTAGCTCCCTGGCCACGCTTCACTTTCTGTCCACAAATTCTACATATACACATGTTTGGCGCCTCTGGTGTCTTAGCAAAAAACTGCCACATCACCGAGTAGGTGATTTTACAGCCAACGTGCTGCACTGAGTGACCACTACCAGCGCTGCCTCGCTAAGCCCCTGTGCCGCAACTTTCTTGGACCTGCGGGTTTTCTACCCCATGGTCGTTTTGCTCCCGACCTCACACTGCTGCCACCCTGCTGACTCACGGCCACACTAACGACTTGCTGGCTGCGCCGCTGCCTGACGTGCAAGCTGACACCCTCTTCTCCCGACGATGATGATGAAGCCCTGCTTCGCCCGGCTCCCAAGTGCGATCGGCTACATCGTCCTCGATTTGTGTTTTCCCGTCTCTGCTATTCTCCTCAACGGTCTCAGTATGCAGAGCCTGACTGCTTGCAACATAACCTCCCGTGCCACTCTGCCCCCTGATAGTGGGGGTGACCCAACCACATATTAAATCTCGGCGAAGAACCAAACGGGGAGAGGGGGTTGAGGACAGGTGGGGGCCACTGACCCTCCGGGCCATCCAACAAAGGGGTTTTCGAAGTTCCCACCCCTTCGGGCTGGGTTGTCAAAGCATCTGGAGGGGGAAAAAAGACCTAGTCAACCAATCAAAAACCCCTTTGGGGGTTGCTGGCAACACAGGGCCGCTAGTACACGGGAAATTTCGGGCCTCCCCGATCACCCCCTGCTGCGACGTCCCCAAACGTGCTGCGCCCCTGTGCCGCTCCGGGAATTTTTGTGCCATTCCCACTCGCAGGAAAGACCTGCCACCTCTCTTCTGACATACGCATCAAAAATTTACAGCTCTGTTTTAATGAGATGTCTGTATAGAAAAATACACACCCTGTTTTTAACCCCAAGACAAACTAACAATAGAGGATTTCCCGAATTGAAATTTCCCAAATAGCACAGGGAAAATTTAAATATGGCGGACAAAAACACTCTGTATTTCACTCCCAAACAAACCCCTTTAAAATATTGAGCGGAAACCAAATCTGAAATTCCCTAATAAAAGCACAGGTGAAAAATTTCGCAGGGGCCTGGTGCCCAAAGTTAGCTCCTTGGCCCCCTTCACTTTTTGTCCACAAAAATTTTACATATACACAGTTTGGCGCCTCTGGGGTTCTTGCAAAAAAACTGCCCCTCACCGAGTAGGGGATTTTACAGCCAACGTGCTGCAGATGACCACTACCGGCGTACCCGCTAAAACCCCTGTGCCGCAAATTTCTTTGGGTGCGGGTTTTCTACCCCATGGGCGTTTTGCTCCCCACCCACACTGCTGCCCCTGCTGCTCACGGCCAACAAAAGACTTTCTGGCGCGCCGCTGCCACTCAACTGACACCCCTTCTCCCCACATGATAGGAAACCCCTTCTTCCCCCTTCCCCAATGCGATCGGCTACATCGTCATCGATTTGTGTTTTCCCTCACGCTATTCTCCCCACCGGGGCCAGTTTCAGACCTGATGTTGCAACATAAACCC
>JAODAL010047936.1:0-29452 GCA_025379985.1 Phyllomedusa bahiana | reverse complement strand
AAGAAAAAATTAATGACAATAGAACAAACCAAATTTTGTTTTTTAAAATCAATAAAAGCCAATTTCCAAACTTAATTGGAACGTTTACATACAAGGGGAATCCAGATAAGTCCAAAGTCTATGATCCTGAACTTATTGCAAATGTCTTTGCGAAATATTATCAAAACCTATACAATCTACAAGAAAACCCAAACTCTCCTAAGGTCCTTCAGGGGAACATTAATTCTTTCCTAAACCAGGTTAATCTCGCCACCATATCAGATATCACTGCTAAATGAACCAACAATGATAGAAGAGATTGAGAAAACTATCAAAGGATCTAAGCTCAATAAATAACTATCAAAGTATCAAAGCTCAATAAAACCTCTTTACTAGATGGTCTTACAAATGAATATTATAATTTATTTTTTACCTAATTAGCTCCACACCTTTCCTCTATCTACCAATATATAATACAACTGTAAAGCCCCACACAAGAAATGTTATAAGATATTGTAATTACAATAACCAAACTGGGCAAAGCCCCAGACCAAGTAGCCAACTATAGACCAATTTCACTATTAAAATAGTTAATGCCATTTTATCATTTTATTCACACCCTTCAGTTTGTCTCAGGCTTTCTGTCAGATCCTTTCCTAATTACTAATGGTATCCGCCAAGGTTGCCCAGTTTCTCCTCGAATTTTTATTTTGTGTTTAGAACCCCACTCGAACTAATAAGACAATTGACCTTAATATGTGGAATCATATTCAAGTAACAGAACACATGATTAGTTTATTTACAGACAACATATTAACCCCTTCCTGACATACGATGCACCCATAAGTCCTAGCGGGAAATGCGTTGAAGCGAGCCCCACGCGATCGCGACATGGGACAAGCAGTAAATTACCGCTGGCCTCATGCCACATCACCTGCGGCCGGAGTAAGCTCCGGACGCGGGTGATTAACCCTTTGTTATCACGACCTATCATAGTGAGCTCCTCAGGCCTGCGATTGGCGCAGTAAGCGGTGCTCTGCGCCACTCAATGATCTCCTACCTGACAGCCCGGATGCTTAACTAAAGCATCCAGGCTGTCTGGTGATGTCACCATACCCGCAATGGAATGTGATTGACAGTCACCATGGAGACCAGTATACAGCAGCAATGCTGTGTGCAGGTCTCCTTTTGAATGAGCGTTCTGAAGATCGCTGATACAATTCCCCTATGAGGAAAAGGAAAAAAAAGTGGAAAAAGTAAAAAAAAGTTAAAAAAGTAAAACACAAACACGAAAAATAAAATAAAAAACACGTAAACCGCCCTTTTCCCCTTTACAAATAGCAATCGCCCCCGCCTCCCCCCTCAAAAAAAAATCCAAAATAAATAAAGTACCCATGTTTGGTATCACCACGGATGTAACGACCCACCGTATAAATATGTCATGTTAATTAACCTGTACGGTGAAGGCCGTAAAAAAAAAAAAAAAATCAAAGAATTGAGATTTTTGTTCACCCAGCAGCACATAAAATGGACTTAAAAGCGATCAAAAACTCATATAAACACCAAAGTGGTGCCAATTAAAACGTCAGTTCATCCTGCAAGAAGTAAAAAAAAAAAAAAAACCTTACACAGCTCTCTCCATGGAAAAATAAAAAAGTTATGGTGATGCATAAACATTGTTTTGCACAATAAAAACACTTTTTTGAAAAAATCTATATAAACTGGGGATCATAATCATCTCAACCCAGGGAGTGAAACTAACTTGTCAAGGATACTGCACAGAGAGCGCTGTTAAAATTCAAAATCCAAAACATTACTAAGATTGCAGTATTTTCGCCATGCTGCCTTCAAAAAAACGGATTTAAATGCAACCAAAAAGCCTTGTACCCCAAAAATGATACCAATAAAAACACTGAATCATCTCACAAAAAACAAGCTGTTATATAGCTCCGTACACAGAAAAATAAAAAAAGTTATGGCTGTCAGACTATGGCGATGCACAAATATGTTTTCCTTTTTGAATAAAAGTGTCAGGGCTAAGCTGTGCTCAGACTGCAGACAGGCTGCAACAGCTGATGTGCGCTCCCTCCCTGATACACTTGCTGCTGACAGCTCTGGGGAGGGGAACCCAGCCACCCTGAACAGGGGGCGATTTTGCACCAGCCATGGGAGGACCCGGGGGCCCGCTCCAATCGCTGCAGGGGCGGTAAAACAGGAATTCCCATTTAAACTCCTGAAAGCTGACTGCTGCGCCTGTGATTTTCCCCGGCTACCTTGTGTTTCTTGTTCTTTTTTTTGGGTTGTTTTGCTAACCATATACCTGACCTGGGCCCTTGTTCTCCTGACCCCGCTGTCTCCTGATTTTGTGCTTTGTTCTGTTTGGCTTTTGACCTCGGGTTGTTTACGTTTAATTTTCCCCTGGTTCTGATTTGGGCTTTGGCGTTCCTATTTTATATTGACCTGGACTGTTTGACTATTCTTGCTTCTCACGGCCCCATCACTTTAGCAGCGCAGGGACTGTTGCCCAGTTGCCGTCTGCCGGATAGGGCAGCACGTCAAGTAGGCAGGGACAGTGGGCCTGGTTCCACTTAGGGCTCACTGCACCTCCCTTGACGTGACAAAAAGTGTTTTTTTAATTTTGTAAAAGCAGTAAAACATAAAAAATATACAATTTGGGTATCGCTGTAATCGTATAGTCCTGCTGAGTAAAGCTAGGATGTCATTTATACTGCACGTTGACCACTGTAAAAAATAAAAAGCAATACACATGTCAACTCATCCCACAAAAATCAAGCCCATCATCAGCTCCTTAAACAGAAAAATAAAAAAGTTATGGCTTTCAGAATAGGACAACATAAAAACGCAATTTATAGACATATTTTTCTTTATTAAAAAGTTCTAGTTTTTTAAGCCGAAAAAGACACATCCCTCCCGTTCAGCCATTTCATAAAAAACTATATAAAATTTATATCATTGCAATTGTACCTTTGCAAATGCGACATGACACCCACCAAATCTGTGTTCCAAAAGGCAAATAACGCTCCCTCCCTTATACACCCTGCCATGCGCCCAAACAGCAGTTTACACCCACATGTAGGGTATGGCCGAACTGGGAAGAAATTGTGTAACAAAATTTCAGGGGCTTTTTTTTCCAGGATTCTTTGCAAAAATTAAACATTTTCAGCTAAAAGTGCAGATTGTTGGAAAAAAAATCCTTCATTTTCACAGCCTCATGCTAAAAAAATTTGTGAAACACCTGTGGGGTCAATCTACTCGCTGCACCCCTGGATATATTCCTGAAGGGGTGTAGTTTTCAATATGGGGTCTTTTTAGGGGTATTCATGAAGTTTTAGCACCATAGGGCATCCGCAAACCTAAAATGGTGCCTAAATAAAGTCGTAATGAAAATGAGACCCCAGAGTCCGGTGGGTGCTCCTCCTATTCTGGGGCGTGTGGTTGAGCAAAATAGTGCACTAGGGTCAAAATTTGGGAATCTCTGAAAACGGCGAATCTGGGGAATCAATAAAAAATGGCATTTCCTGGTCCATTCCATTTCTTGTGAATAATGTAAAAAATTAAAGTCTGCAAAAAAAGTGAAATTTTTGAAATTTACTCCATTCCCTTTAAAATCCCTGTGAAAAACCTAATGGATTAAAAAAACTTCCAAAATTGTGTTTTGAATACTTAAAGGGGTGTAATTTCTTAATGAAGTCATTTATGGGGGTACCCTAAAAAAGGGCCCAAATCAAAGTAACGGTCCCTAAAAAAATGTAATTGAAAAATTTTCTTGAAAATGTAAAATTCTCTAAATTTCTAAGCCCTTAATGTCGTAAAAAAAAGACATTTAAAAAAATTTATGCCAACCTCCCAGTAACATATGGTGTTTAGTTCAAAATTTTTTTGAGGGGAATAACTCTTTTACCCAAAAAATTTTTAAAAGTTTGAAAATGGAAAATATTTCAAATTTTTCACGATCTTTTCATATTTTTCCAAATAAAAAAGGACTTTTGGACCAAAAATTCTTACAAACTTAAAGACAGTGTGTCACAGAAAACAACTCTGAGTCAATTGGATAGGAAAAAAGTGTCAAAAAGTTATTCTCACAAAAAAAATTTGCACGCCAATTTAAAAAAAGGGGCTCTGCCCAGAAGGGCCCAAAAAACGGCTCCGGTGGTAAGGGTTAATTGCCCCGTCCAAACCCATGGATTCTTTAATATACTTCTACCTCCCATATTAAAAACTGAATATAAAAAAACAAATTTTCTCCCTGAATATTTCGCCACTCAAAGGATAAATTATCTAAACTGGGTTTCATTTATCAGACATATTTTAAACCCCCTTCACAACTTGGACGTTTGCATACGTCCAGGCGTTTGGGGGTTCACGCCCGGCGTATACATACGCCCTGAGGTCGCGGAACTCTAAAGAGGTTTGCGGATCGGGGGGGTGTCGGGCCCTGCCCCGCGATCACCCCGGGGTTAGGGGGGGGGTTTAAACCCCTTTTAATTATCGCGACCATCGGGTGCAATAACTAAGAGAGACGCGGGAGGAGACCTCCTCCTGCGTCCCGTCGGGAAGCAGGCTCGATCGTGGGCGGGTGTGTGGACAGACAGCACGGGGGATAGATTCCCTTCCGGGTTGTCGTGATGTGACTTTGCCGGCGTCCCCTGTGGGCATGGCCCGGCTCGTGCTGCATTACCATGGGAAAACCATGCACGCAAACAAGCTGCCCCATTGTTCCTATTGAATTGGAATTAAAAGCTCTCTTTAAAATTCCCCTATGGGGAAAAGTAAAAAAAAAAAATGTGAAAAGTGAAAAACAATAAAACACAAAAAAAAAATTTTTTAAAAACCATCACCCCCTTTTTTTCCCCCTTACAACCCCAATGCCCCAAAAATGATCAAAAAAAATAAAGTACCCTATTTTGGTATCGCTCGAGCGAAACCCCTTCCCTATAAATCTGTCATTTTCATTTAGTGTTTGGTGAACCCCGAAAAAACCCAAAAAAAAATAAAAATTTAGATTTTTTTCCCACCCGCAGCAATAAAAGGGTATAAAAAGTGATCAAAAACCCCTATAAACCCCAAAACGTTGTACCAAATTAAAACTATTCATCCCAAAAAAACCTAACACAGCCCCGTACACAGAAAAAAAAAAAAAGGGTTTTGGCTTAGACTAGGCGATGCAAAAATGTGTTTTCCTGTTGATAAAAGTGTTTTTATTGTAAAAAAAGCAGTAAAAAATTAAAAAAAAATATACAAATTGGGTATTGTGTAATCGTTTCAACTGTGAGTAAATCTAACAGTTTTTAAACGAGGAGACCGCTAAAAAAAAATAAAAATAAAAAACACTACCAGGTTGCTGTATTTTTTTTCAAAAACGCCTCACAAAAACCCTTTAAAACAAAAGTGAACAAAGTGTTGTATAACCCCCATAATGGTACCAATAAAACATCTTCACCCCGAAAAAAATCAAGGCCCTACACACCCTTGCACCAGAAAAAATTAAAAATTTATGATGTCGGGGGCAAATAAAAAACGTTTTTTATGCCTTTTCTTTGTGTAAAGTAAAAAACATAAAAAACTATATAAAATGTATACCATTGCAATTGTACCCCACCCCCAATTAAAAAAAAACCCAAAAAACAAAGGGCGCCCAAAATGGCCCCCCAATAACCCCCCCCCCTGGAGAAAAAAAAAAATTTCCCCAAAAAAAAATTTTTGGGCGGGGGGTTTTAATCTAAAATGGGGCGACTTTTGGAAGATTTCACCTGTTCTGGTTCTTTGGTGGTTTCAAATGCACATGACCCCACCAAATCGTTTCCCAAAAACCAAATAGCATCCCTCCCTTTGTATGCCCTGCATGTGCCCAAACAGCAGTTTACACCCACATTAAGGATTGCCGAACTTGGAAAAAATTGCTTAACAAAAATTTTGGGGTTCGTTTTTCCAGGATTTCCTTGAAATATAAATATTTTAAGCTAAAATTGCCCGATTATTGGAAAAAATTTCTTTTTAATTTTCACAGCCAATGCTAAAAAAAAATTTTGGGAAACACCTGGGGGGATATACTCATACACACCTGTATATATACTTAAGGGGTGTAGTTTCCAAAAATGGGGGGCTTTTTAGGGGTGTTTATTTAAATTTTTGCCCTTAAGCCCTCCTCAAACCCGAAAAAGGCGCCTAAATAAAATTGCATTGAAAATGAGACCCAGGTCCCGGTAGGGGCTTTCCCTATTTTTGGGGGTTATGGTTTGGGCCCAAAAAATGCATTGGGGCCCAATTTGGGATATTTCTAAAAAAAGGCAGACCTGGGGGAAATGAATTAAATTTATTTACCGTCACTTTACCCTATTACAGGAATAATGGTAAATTTTGAAAATCTGCAAAAATAGTGAAAATTTTTAAATTTACCTCCACTTTGCTTTAATTTCGTAAAATACCTAAAGGATAACAAAAATTCCTAAACATGTTGTAAATACTTTAAGGGGGGTTGTTTTTTGAAGGCTCATTTATGAGGGTACTAACATACAGGCTCCTCCAAACCAGTCAGAACTGGAATGATCCCCTTAAAAAAAGTATATTTCAAATTTTCTTGAAAATGGAGAAATTACTATAAATTTCTAAGCCCTTTAAAAAGTCATAAAAAAAAAAGGGCTTTAAAAATGATTTCCAACTATAGTGGACATATGGAAAAAAACTAGTTATAAACTATTTTGTGGGGGGAATAATTATCTGTCTTGCACGCAGAAATTTTGGGCTTTCAAAATACCGATTTTTAAAAAAATTTTATGAAATTTTGATATTTTTCACAAAAAACAAGGATTGTATGGATAAAATTTTTTTATAACTTAAAAGCCACAATTTGTCACGGAAAACAAATTTTGAACAATTGGATAGGTAAAAGGTTTTAAAAAAATTATTTCACATAAAGGAACATGCCAATTTTTAAAAAATAGGGCTGTGTCGGAAAGGGCCCCAAAAAGGCTTGGGGCCTTAAGGGGTTAACTACTTAGTCATCTAAATTGCCCCTTTCTTAGAAAATACTTTACAAAATAATATGAATGTCCTTTACACCCCCTTATCAGAGGAAGTTGATTGTTTAACTAATCTTCCTCTTTCCTGGATGGCTTGAATAAAGTTTATCAAAATTACATCACTACCTTGTTTTTTTACATATAGCTAGATCTTTCAATTCATGCCTCTTATTTTCAACAAACTTCAATATTTATTTTTAAAATTTATCTGGGGCTAAAAAAAAAACAAGATGAAAGAGAGTACACCTATTCCTCAATTTAAAGGATGGAGGGATGTCGGTCCCAAATCTGAAATTCTACAATATAGCTTCTATTTTAGAACCCTAGTACTTTCTATGGTCCCAAATAGAAATGTCCTCCATTGTTCCCTTTTGGGGTTTAAAAATATTTTTATACTAAGTATTGGATCTTTCCTGTCCCCCCTCCAATTATTTTCCCTTTAACTGTAACCAAGCCTGGACCAGTTTTGTTAAACCTAAAAAAATGGGTCTATATCTCTAAAGAAGAATGTCTCCAATTGACTTCTCCACATCTTTCATTACGGCTTTGGGCATCCCAAGGTATTATCAACTTGTTTGATGATAACCTCCTTATGGCATTTTCTGACTTGATGTCTCGCTATGAACTAGATCGCACTAACTTTTTCAATTACCTATAAATCAGACATATATTGCAAGATTGTAGTAGTGGAAAGGATACCACATTACTCTGGGTTGCCGTTCTCTGCCACACCAGACATGACTGATGAAGGCCAAATGGCCAAAATATTTCTGAATTTGAAAAGTCTGGATTGCCTATGCCACATTTATGCTTAATGCTTTATTGGAGATATACCTGTTATGGTGATTGTTCAATTAAACACAGTCCTTGTTTGCAAAGAATCTGAGGTGTTCTGAAGCATTATTTCTCAATATATTGCAAGATTGGTCCTGGCCAAAGAAACCCTTGTTATTTTCCACATAGTTAATTTTCTTTCTGGGACAAAAAGGCTTTGAAAGCGGTTTATCTATCACATATAATCCCTTGTTGAGAACTGAAGACAAAATTAAACCAAACTATACTATCAAATGGAAGGAAGATTTAGCTTGTCAGTTTTCTTACGAAACCTGAATGTCAGCATCAATGCATGCTCCAAAACACTCCAGATGTATTAATCATCTAGAAATAATGAAGAAATTATACCTCAGATGCCATTTAACACCTAATCGTTAGTGATGAGCGAATGTGTCAACTATGGTTATCAAGTCGATAGTCAATATCGGCAATTATCATGCCAATGACCATTAAAGTCTATGGGAGAGGAACAACAGCTTCATTCTTACACCCAAACAGGGGTGGAAAAGCTGGAATTAACATCCACAACAGGAAACTGGATATGTGCTACATCTTAGGCAAGGCAATTAGGCAACAAGAGTCACAGACTATTCACTATCCCTGTCCTGTACCACAACATGACCCTTAAACCTGCATGACCCACAAATTAAAAAGTGCCAGAAGGTAGTTTATTTGAACCACCATTTTAGTTGAACTGGACATTGACTATTCCTGTCCTGGACCGCAGCATGACCCTTAAATCTACATGACCCATAGATTAAAAAGTCCCTGAAAAAGGAGTTTTTGGGAACCACCTTTTTAGTTGAACCTGACATTGTTTTGTCCTGTCCTGAAACCCCCAGCATGACCCTTTTAAAACCTGTTGACCCACAGATTAAAAAGTCCCGGGAAAAAAAGGGAGTAAATTAAACCACCATTTTTAGTTGAACAGGACTTTCCCACTATTCCTGCCCGGGGACCGCAGCATGACCCTCAAACCTGCATGCCCCCACAGATTAAAAAGTCCCGTAAAAAATTATTTTTGAAGTAGTTTTCCCTAGTGAAAAATGGACTTTGGGTTATCCATACCCTTTTGTAACGGAGCATGAACCTTAAAAAACCCGCGCAGGTCCCCTTTTTGGACCATCAGCAGAAAATTTTGCAAAAAAAATAAACAACAAAGTTTTCCAATACTGCTGCGGCTGAGGTATTGCCATTCTACTGGTGACTTGTTTCCACCGTGACATTAGAATGTGAAGAAAATTTTGGAAACGATGTCCCCAGTAGGTCAACGAGACCTGTCTGATAACCTGCATTCTATTGTAAGGGGGTTTGGGGGGGAAAAAAATTTAAGGTCAAGGAGGTGAGGTTGTAAATAGTGTTGAGCGTTTTATTATCGAAAAAGTTGAAATCGGAAAGTTTTTATTTTGATCAAAATTTTTTGGGACCCATCGTTTAATTTGGGTTTTAAAAATCTTTTTGCATAAATTCTATTAAGATCAAAAAACCTTTTTCGGCCCCCTTCCTGTCATTTTGGGGGAAACCCCAAATCGGGCCTTACGATTAGAGCAGGTGAGATGTTTTGTGCGACGTTGCTGGGATTTTGTATGGTTGCGTTTGGGGGAAAAAAATCACAGCCTCGTGTCTTCAGCGTCTCAGGCAGAAAGGACGTGCGCTTGCTTGTGTAAAAAAGTCAGCGAAATTATTCTTTTTCTTACGAGAAAAACCTCTCTTTTAGCTGTGACCCTTTACAATTTAGTTAAAATTAGAGTTTGGGAAAGATTTTATGTGGGTGGGTTTAGAAAATTTTTAAAAGGGCATCCCCGTTTGAAAAAGTCAGGGGGGGATGGGGGGGGGGGGCCCGCGGGGGGAAAACAGACAAGCTCTATAAAAAAATTATGGATAAAGTTCCCCGGGAATTAGTGTAGACATTGCACTGAAATACCCTTTATTTTGCAGTTTTCTATTGAAATATTTCCTGGATTTTTGGGCACCCTGAACTTTTAGGATACACATCTTTTCTATTTAACTGCAGGTCTCTTTGTTAGGTGCAAAACCCCCACTTTTATCGTATAAAATTTAGTTAGGTGTTCATTTTTCAATTTTCCCCATTCCCCCTTTGGGGATTTATCCCCCTTGCATTTAAAATTTTTGAACCCCACCCAATTTTATGTCACCACAGGTGAATTAAAAGGGTGAAAAAAATATTTGTTTTATACGAATACATAACAGATACGTTTTTTTTGGATTTTGGGAATTTTCGCTTTGTTCTTTGGGAGGCAGTTTGGACCTTTAAATTTTTGAATCCAGCAATTTTATAGTCACCCACGGTGAATTGAAAGGTGCCAAAAATATCTTGTATTAAAAATACATAACAGATACGTGTTTTTTACTTTGGCGCACTACAGCTTTTTTTCTTTGAGGCAGCTTGCATTTTAAATTTGAAAAAGAAAATTTTTTAGTCACCACGGTGAATTGAAAGGTGCAAAAAAAAAATTTTGTATTATAGAATACTTTAAACAGATACGTGTTTTTTAAACTTTGGCGCACTACGCTTTGTTCTTGAGGCAGTTTTGCCACTTAAATTGAATAAAAGCAATTTTTTAGTCCCCAAAAGGGGAAATTTAAAAGGTGCCAAAAATATCTTGTATTAAAACAAAATACATAACAGAAAAATTTGGGTTTTTTTACTTTGGCGGGCCAGTTTTTGGGTTGATAGATCTACTTTCCCTTTAAAATTTTAAAAAACCCAAAGAAATTTTTTGGGTCCCCAAAGGGGTTGAATTGAAAGGGGGAAAAAAATTTATCTTTTTATTATACGAATACAAAAACAGATACTTTTTTTTGGATTTGGCCATTTAACGCTTTGTTAAATTGGGGCAGTTGCACTTAAATTTAAATTTCAGCAATTTTTGGGGAACCACAGGGAATTGATAGGTCCAAAAAAAATCCCTTGTATTTTTAGAAAAAATTTCGATACGTTTTTTTTTAAATTTTGGGGCGCGGGCCCAGCTTTGTTGATAGATTTTTTTTCCCCCATTTAAAATTTTTAATCCAGCAATTTTTTTGTCCCAAGGTGAATTGATGGGTTTGGAAAAAAAAATGCCCTTTTATTTTTCCGAATAATTTAAAATTACGTTTTTTTTCATTTTGGCGCAAGGGCCAGCTTTTTTGAAATCAAACTTTGCAGTTAAATTTGAATCCAGAAATTTTTTGTAGAAAAAAACGGGGGTAAATTGATAGGTGCCAAAAAATACTTTTTTTACCCCAAAAATAAATTTCAGTTGTTTTTTTTCCCTTTTTGGCGCGGGCCCGGGCTTTTTTTGGGATAGAGCTATTTTTCATTTAAAAATTTGGGAATCCGCAATTTTTTTAGTCACCACGGGTGAATTGATAGGTAAAAAAAATTTACCTTGTTTTACCCCAAATTAAAATTTCAGTTTTGTGCTTTTTCACTTTGGCGAAATGCCAGCTTTGTTAAATAGATCTACTTTGCAGTTTTTTTGAACCCGGGAAATTTTGTTTTGATTTGGGGGATTTGGGAATAGTTTGTGATTTGCCGTTTTTAATAAGAGTTTTCCCAAAAACCTTTTCCTTCCCCTTCTAAATTTTTTTATCTTTCTGAACATGGAGCGAAATTCAGGTGGAAATGCGAGAAAAGAGGGAGGTGGACAGGGAGGGTTTGAGGTACGACGAGAAGGTGCCCCTTTCCAGTGGGGGCGACAACCCCCATGCCGCGGATGTCAGTTGGGGGGGACCGTCGGGCCCTGTAAAATCGGGGGGTCACGGGCCCTGTGAATCTCCAGTAGCGAAACGCGCCCGCCAATCTGTCCTTCAGTGGTTAATGAACCCTGCATTAGCAGCCCTTACCTCCCTCGTCCCCCCCAGCCCGGCCACAAAGGGCGTCATCAGCATCCCCGGCATCGCCCCAACATGAAGCACCCCAAATGTAAAATCGTTGTACCCACCACTGTGGAAAACCCTTTTTAAAGCCCCTCTTTGATGACAAAATGCGGTTGGGGTCAGAAGGCATGTTAAAAAAAATTAAAGAGGCCAAAAGAGGAGGATTTTTCTCTGCTCTGACGCCCGTTACTGATGCCATCAGAGGAGGAGAAGAAGCCGGTCAATCGGGAAAAAAACCGGGCGGTCGGCAAAGCC
Organism: Phyllomedusa bahiana; assembly: GCA_025379985.1. Lineage (NCBI taxonomy): Eukaryota > Metazoa > Chordata > Amphibia > Anura > Hylidae > Phyllomedusa > Phyllomedusa bahiana. The sequence goes on along the minus strand of JAODAL010047936.1, from coordinate 17,462 downwards.
TTGCCCGTTTTCCCCTTGCTTGTAGCCCGCAGGGTCCTGGAGGGAGAATGTCAGGGGCGAAACCAAATCACCCGTGTTGAATTTATGATGATGAGACCCTTGCGGATCCCAACGTGGTCCCTTTTCAGCAGAATTTGCTTGTGAGCGCTTCATCAAATGGACATGAGGAAGACGGGGGGGTGTCAGTTCGGGTTCCGCCCCAAAAAAGGGAAGGGCGTGCAGAATTCCCCTGATATGATTCCGCCCCGCCCCGGTCACCGGGAAACCCCCCTCCTTTGCTTTTTCGCCCTCAAAAAAAGGTCCCCCGGGCCCTTTTAAGCCTGGGGGTTCTTTGACCCCCGCCTCTGATTCACCCCGCGATGTCTTTTGCCCCCCTATGCCCTTTAAAGGGATTAAATAGGGCAAGAACCTTTGGTGGTTAACCACCCCCAAAAAATGTTTGTCCATGAGGGTTTAAATTTGGGGCAACACTTGGCCCCCAAAAAAAGGGCCCGGACCGGTTTCCCGGGGGGCCCAACCCCTGTACAACCCCCTGTCTCCGCCTCCCCCTCCTCCCCCCACCAACCCAAAAGTTCCTCAGCTGCCCATTTTCTCTCAGGTTTTACAGGGATAAGTTTCCCCTTAAACCTCCCCCGTCGGCCCGAGTACCACCAGAAAAAAACCCGAGGAAACCCTCCTACCCCCTTTTCCTTCCCCCCAGTTTGACGAAACCTGCCGCCGTTTCCAAACGGGCCGTCTATCATCCAGCTTCTGTCTTCCAAAGGGTTTGGGGGCAGAAGAAAATCCTTTTTAAACCCAAAAAAAATCCCAAAAACCAAAAAGCCGGGAAAGTCGGGGATTGCCAGGCTTTTGGCCTTGGAAAAAGTTGCCCCATTTTGTTTTGCTGGGGCAAGAGGGGTTTTCCCCCTCGTCCCTGGCCCCTTTCCCGCCCCCAATACCAAAATTTTCCGGCAGGCCCTTTCTTTGCCAGTAAAGCCCTCCCCGCCCTGGCCAAACCACGTGTTTATCCCAAAAATTTCCCAAACGCGTTGTCTGCATCTGTGTCCGGGAAAAATCCTTTTCACCACCGACACATGGCCTAGAAAACATGGCCAAAGGCCCCCATAAACTCTGTGGAAAAGGTCAATGGGTGGACTGGGTGGATGTCTCTGGGGGTGACGGTGGCTCTCAGGCTCGGCGCACGCTCTTCAAAAACCCCAGGGATGGTGCGTGTTTTTTTCCCCCCAAGGTCCTCTGGGGGTTTCCCGGGGCCCCGAGAAAAAACCAGGCCCTGTTGAAATTTTTCTGTCTTGGAGGGGCCGTCCACACACAGGGGCAGGAGCTGTGGGAAGGCCTTCTCCGCAATGAGAAAAGCGCTGGCTGGGTGCCAAAAAACCTTGGGCCAAGGCAAGGTGGTGGCGGATAAAAGGTCGAAAATCTACTTTGGCCCCCCCTTTTTTTCGGGTAGATGGGCCCCATCCCTTGCTGGCAATGCATGAACCTTTTGGCCAGAAAAATTTTTTTAAAGGCTGCCCCCCGGGGCTGGGTTTCCTGCTGAGGAAGGCTTTGGGTTTGGTTTCCAACTTTGCCCTTACACCCCTGCTTTGCCCCCCCCCTGGGGCTGCGTTTTCAAACCGTCCCGCCCCCGGCCCCCCCCCCGTCAAACCCCGTCTTTATTGTTGACCCCCGGCAACCCCGCTGGGAATTCCCCCCTCCAAAATGCCCCCTTCCCCCCGGTTGTGGCCCGCGCGCAATCCGTTACGCAGTACGAAGTGACACATGTCTGACAAGGGAGCCGGTGCGGGGCCCCCGGGGGTTTTGAGCCACCCGGGGTGGAGGCAGGGGTGAAAGAGCTCCCGCACCCTCCCCTTTCCCAGTTTTGAAGAAACCACCCCAAAAAGGGGCCCCGTGCGGACAAAATTTCCCTTTAAACCCCCTGGGCATTGTGGTGATTTAGTTCTGGAAAAGATCGTTTGGAAAACTTGGAAACAACAGGTCCCCCCAGCGACTGAGGAAGGGGGACGGCACAGATGCGGGGCACGGAGCCCTTTTTTTCCTTTAAAAACCCAAAGGCCCGAAAGTTTCACAAAATTTTATGGGCTTCATTAGGGGAGTGGTTCGGGGTCCGAGCTAGTGCAAGGTGGGCATCATTAGGGGAAGTGGGGGTGTGTTGAAGCTGTGGCCCGGGGGCAGCGGAGGGGAGGAGGTTTTTCCTTTGACACCCCAGTTTACCGACCCTCCCTGTCTTGGAAAAAGGGTTGGGGCGAATTTTGAGGCGGCGGGGAGGAAGATGGGGAAAATCAGTTTGCTAGTTTCCCCCCGCCCCCGAGGGTTGGGGAAAACAGGCTCCCTCTTTCCCGGGTGCTTGGATGCTTTCCCTTTCCCCCAACCCTGTCCTTTGGGATTTTAAAGGGCCCTCCCAAAATGAACAACAGTTACTGGTGGCCACCCTCCTGGATCCCCCGGGACCAAAAAAAAAAAATCAGCATTTCCCTTCCCCCCACCCCAAAAAAGAGATAAAATTTCGGAAATGGAGCCTTGCTGATTGATCAACTTGGGGGAAATTTTTGCGTTTTGCTTCACGTTCCCCCAAAAGTACGGGGGAACAACATCAGCGACGTTTTCCAAAACAGTAGAGTTGGGAAAAATAGGGTAGCCCCGGGAGCGCGCAGCAGGCAAGGTGGCAGAAGGGCCCAATGGGTGACCCCTGGCAATCTTTGTTTACCACCTCACCAAAAAGCATGCAATGCCCGGGCACACACCCAAAACACAGATATCAGTTTAAGATCATTTGGGGCCGACCCATCTGCGTTTTCAACAACCCCATGTTTTTGGTTTTGTTTCCGGGGCCCAATAGACTTCTGGGTATCCAAAATTGGGGCGAATGGCCCGAGCTGGCCCCGCCACCCATTTGGTGTTGTTTCCCGCCGCAAACCCCGCGTTTATATTGAGCGGACCTTCGCCGGGTGGAGGGAAAATCTTTTCAGACAAACGGGACCCGGCTTTCCCTGTTTAAAGTGGAAAAGTTTGACTTTCTTTTAAAAAAAGGGTTTAGGGATTTGGGTCTTTGATGATGTTGTGGCCCCAATTTTCCGGGGGTCACCGAATTTGTTGCCGGTCTACTTCACAATTCCCTTTTAAACAGAAAATGGTCCTCTTTTAAAAAATTTTTTTTTAAAATGATAATTTCTTATGCAAATTTTTTTTCTCTTTTCCCAACAGTTTTATTTTTTTGGGTTTTTCTGGGAGGGACTGTAAAAAAAACGCAAAGGGTTTTAAAGACCCCACCGTATTCCATTTACTCACTTTAAAACCCTTTTGAAGTTTCGCATTGTCAAAAGGGTTTTTAGGTCATGTTGGGTGTGAGATACAGCTTTAAGTATGGGTCCTTTGGAACAGAAATGTGGTTTTAAAAAGGCCATTTCTCCCTCCCCAAAATTTTTAATTTGTGGTGAGAAAAGTCTTATTTATAAATTTTTTTGGGGTTTTTGTTTTGCTGTGGGGATACAGCAATAATTTAAGGTCCTTTGGAAAAAGAAATGTGGCTTTTTTTTGGATTTTTCCCTCACAAAATTTTATTTTGGGGCTGGGGAAAATATATTTATAATTTTTTGGGGGGCAAGTAGCTGTGGTACAGCAAAAATCATGGGGCCCTTTGGAAAAAGAAATGTGGCTTCTAAATGGTTTTTTTTCCTCACCTTTTTTTTCAGTGGGCCCGAAAAAAGTTTTTTTAATTTTTTGGGGCATGTCTTTGAAATGCGCAATACTACAGGTTTTTTTTTATTTAAAAAAAATTTTTTTTTTTCTAACAGACATTTGTTTTTTCACCAAAAATTTTCCAAAGTTTGGCCCCAAAAGGGGATTTCTTTTTAATTTTTTGGGGGGATTTTGCTTTGAAATGCAGGCTAATTTCAGGCCCCTATTATAAAAAAATTTGTTTCTAAAAAACATTTGTTCTTAACAATTGTCCAAAGTGGTCAAGGGTCATGCTTTGAATTTTGGGGGGGCATTTTTGCTTTGAAATGCTATACTCAGGTCCTATTATAAAAAAATTTGTTTCTAACAGAATTTTTTCTTCACAATTGTCAAGGTGGCTCAAGAGTGATAGTGCTGCAAAAAAAGGAATGGTATGACACTGTTAATGGAAAATTTTGCAAAATAATTGTTTTTGCAAGATTTTTAAAAGCAATAAATCCCGTTTTTGAGAAAACCCCATTTAATAAAATTAAAAAAAAGAAAAAAAACTGGGGATTCCACCTATTTTTAAATGTTTTTTCAAAATTTTAAAACAAAAAAACTTGCTGTACAAAATCGGGTAAAAAATTCCCTCTGAATTTAAAAGGGAGGTAGAAAAACTTGACCAATTGAGGTTTTTCAGAGGAAGGTATGGAGCACGGACAGAGAACAAAGTCAGAAAAAATTTCCTCCACCGTTGAGAAAATAAGGGAAAAAAAATGCCAAAAAATAGGGGACCTGGGGGGAACAGGAGGTTAACCATCATATTTCCAATGAACCAATTGGTCCGCACTCAAAGGAGGGGAAACGCTTACCCAGGGCAGGGAATATATGTCCAGTGAAACAAAATGGGGTTGAAAGACCCTATTTCGGGGACTTTTTTTTTAATCTGTGGGTCAGACAGGGTTTTAAAGGTCATTCTGCGGGACAGGGCGATATAGTTTAATGTCCGTTCAACTAAAATGGTGGTTTAAAGACTCCTTTCCCGACTTTTAATCTTGGTTAAGAAGGTTTAAAGGGCATTTTGCGGGACAGGGGCAGACTAGTTAATGTCCTTCAAATAAAAAGGTGGTTGAAGCCCCTTTTCCCGGCACTTTTTAATTTGGGGGGCAGCAAAGGTTTAATGGTCATACTCGGTCCAGGAAGGTTAATCAATTTCCAGTTTTAACTAAAAGGTGGTTTAAAGACCCTTTTTCCCCGGGACTTTTTTAAACGGGGGGCAGCGGGTTTTTGGGCTCATGCTGTGGCCCAGGAAGGTATAGTAAGTCCCGTTAAATAAAATGGGGTTGAAGATCCTTTTTCCGGCACTTTTTAAATGTGGGGGTCATGCGGGTTTTGGGGCTCATGCTGTGGCCCAGGACAAGTATAGTAAAATGTCCACTGAAAAAAAATGGTGGTTGAAAGACTCCTTTTCCCGGCACCTTTGAATATGGGGGTCATGCAGGTTTGGGGCTCATGCTGTGGCCCAGGACATGGATAGTCAATGTCCAGTTCAACTAAAATGGTGGTTGAAAGACTCCTTTTTCCGGCACTTTTTAAATCGGGGGGTCATGCAGGTTTGGGGCTCATGCTGCGTTCCAGGACAGGGATCTTCAATGTCCAGTTCAAGTAAGATGATGGTTCAAATCCTACTGCCTTCTGGCACTTTTTTATTTGTGGGTGATGCAGGTTTAAGGGTCATGCTGTGGTACAAGACAGGGTAGTGAATGGTGTGTGATTTTTTTTCTGTGGCTTTTATAACTTAAGTGTGTTGCCTAAGATGTAGCACGTATCCATTTGACTGTTGTGGATGTTAATTCCAGCTTCTCCAGCCCTGTTTGGGTGTAAGAATGAAGGTGTTGTTGCTCTCCCATAGACTTTAATGGTCATCACTCATAATCGACCACTCACTATCGACTATCTTGTCGATGATGGTCGACTATCGACTGATGTCGATGGTCAACGTAATCGCTCAACTCTGGTTGTAAACGTGGATCACGCAGGTTCAGCTGGCAGGGCCGGAGTTACAGTGGATGCGGTGAGGACCAGGGCTGGTGTTCGTCATCTATTAACACACAGGTTCAGCTAGCAGGGCCAGAGTTACAGTGGGTGCGGTTCTCACAGCTATACTACAGGGCTGGCATCCGTCATCTATTAACATGACGAAAATGCCCTTATGATGTAGCAACAAAAACAGTCGTGCTGAAGCAGAGTGCGGAAGCGGAAGTGTGAGCTTAGACCTAAAGCCTTCCTCAGTACACAGTCAAGACCTGGGTAGCACTTGAGAAATTTCTGCCTCTACGAGAGTGCTTGCCCCTCCACATGAGTGTGGAGCGCAGACGAATTGAGCTTCACTTAGAAGCTGGTAGTTGACGCTCCAGTTCCACCCAGGTGCCCTTTTTATTAGCTTTCTTTTTCTCGCTTTACTCAACGCGTTGGAGGAAATTATCTCTGTTCTTGGGGTGGTGAATGTGCTCCATACTCCATGTCCTCTGAATAACCTACATCTGTTCAAGTATTCCTGTACCTCCCTTGTACAATTCAGAGGAATAATTGTATCAGCTATTGTGTACATGCTATTCTTTAAGTAGTGTAATTCTAGAAAACACATTTTTAAAATAGGATGGAATCCCACCACGTCTTTGTTTCTCTTTTTTTTTTGTATTAAATGGGTTGTCTCACTACAGGGATTGCTAACTATGTTAGCGATCTTGCAAAAACAAGTAATTTTGCAATATGTGTCCATTAACAGTGTCCTACCTATTCCTGTTTTGATAGCACCATGCCCCATAAAATTCAAAACATGACCCTTCAGCCACTGTTGACAATTGTGAAGAACAAATGTCTGTTAAAAACCACATTTTTTACCATAGGACCTGTACTATAGATGTATATCACAGCAACATGCCACAAAAAATTTAAAACATGACTCTTTGGCCATTGTTGACAATTATGAAGAACAAATGTCTGTTAGAAACCACTTTTTTTATAATAGGACCTGTAGTATAGCGGTATTTCACACACCTTTCCCCCAAAAAAAAAAAACATGACCCTTTGGCCACTTTTGACAATTGGGAAGACCCAAATGTCTGTTTGAAACCACATTTTTAAAAAGGGCCCTGTAGTAACTGTATTTCACAAAACAGCCCCAAAAAAAAAAATTAAAAATAAACCCTTTGGCCACTCTTGAAAATTTGTGAAAAAAATGTTTTTGGGAAACCAAATTTTTTTTTTTTATAATAGCCCGTAGCATAGCTTATTTCCGCACATGACCCAAAAAATTATAAAAATGATTTCTCGCCACTGTTAAAAATTGTGAGGAAGAAATGCCCCTTAAAACCCACATTCGGGGTTCCAAATTATTTTTTTTTTAAAAGAGGACATTTTGTTTGAATAGTAATGTGAAGGGGACTGGCAATATTTGGTACCTCGGCAATTGGGGCCCAAATCATCAAGATCGCATATTCATTTGATGAAATAAACGATCCACATTATCAGGGAAAGCCGGATGAGTTTGTCTGTAATGACTCCTCCAGGTGCTGAAGGGCGCTCAGATTACTTCTATGGCGTGGGGAGCAAGCTCGGGCCTTTCATCCCTTTGGATCCCCAGAAGTCGTTTTGGGTCCGGAACATACCCCAAAAACATCGGTTTAGACGCAGATGTCGTGCACCATAATCTTAAAGCGGGTCTTTGTGTGTTTATTGTGCCCTGCATTACAGCGTTAGTGAGTGGTAAATAGGTTGTAGAGGCCCCCCATTGGGTTTCGCCACAATGCCTTCTGGGGCTACTTGGCACTTACGCTGTCTTTGACGTTGTTCCCCCCGTGACATTGAAGAACGTGAACAACGCAACAGATTCCCCCAGTTGACAATCGCACGGTTCCCAATTCCTGCATTTTATTCTATTTGGGGGGGAAAGGAAATCCTGATTTCGCTTTGTCCCGGGGGGATCGAGGAGGGGGGCCCCCCTAACTGTTGTTCATTTTCAGGGCCTTAATGCGAGGATCAGTTGGAGGAAATGGGATCCAACCTATGTGAGAATGGGCATTTTTTTTAAAACCTCTGGGTCGAGGAGCTTAGCAAACTATTTTCCCTTTTCCCTCCTCTGCCTAAAAATCCTTTACAAACCTCTTTCCAACGCGGGGGAATTGGGAAACGTGGGTGTCCAGGAATATTCACCTCCTCCCCCACTTCAGTTTCAACACAGCCCTGATTGCCCTCAGATCTGTCCCCTGAGAGCTGGGGTGCCGCCTTCCACACCCTGGACCCCAACCACTGCCTAATGAAGGCCGATAAAGTTGTGAAACTGTCGGGACTTCTGGATTCGAGGAAAAAAAAGGCTTGTGTTATATCTGTGTCCTCCCCTCCCCCATCGCTGGGGGGACCTGCTGTTTCAGAGTGCCAATGATTGTTCCAAACAAAGATCACCCAAGCTCATGCTGACGGGGCATTGTCCGCACTGACCTTTTTGGGTGGTTCTTCAAAACGGGCAAGGAGGGTGCAGAGCTCTTTCACCCCCCTCCACTCTCGGTGGGGTCAAAACCCCGAGGTCCACACCGCGCTTTTCGGGCCATGTGTCACTTTTACTAAAAGGGTTTGGCGCTACCACAATCGCGGGGCAGTGGAGGGCGATTCCAGCATGTTCCCCAACGTCAACAATGAACGGTTCGGGGGACGCTGATGACGTGAAACCCCACCAGCTGGGCAAAGGGCTGCGAATGGCAGAATGTGACCCAGACCCACCTCCCGCGGGCATGCAGCCCGGGGCAGCGTTTTAGAAATTTCTGGACACAGGTTCATGACGTGTGCCAGGCAAGGGATATTCCCACCCTCCGACTTAAGGGGGCCAGTAGATTTGCCCGTTACGCACACCACTTGCTTGCACAGGTTTTGTCACCCCCCAGCGCTCTGTATCATTCAAAGAGCTACCACAGCCCCTGTCCTAGGGGGTTGACGGTCCCAAAGACAGGGGCCCGGGTTTCTCTGGGAACGTGATGCTACCATGGCCCGGGGGGGAAAGAACCTCACCATCTCTGGGGTTTTGAAGAGCGTGTGCCGAGGCTGAGAGCCCCCGTCCCACCGAACTCCACCCGCCACCTAGGAGCTGTCAAGGATTAGGGGGCCTTTTGGCCGTGCTTACTGTCCTGTAACGGTGGTAAGAAAAAGACTTTCCGGGGACCGATGAACAACCCCTTTGAAATTTTAGAGAACATGACTCCAGGGCAGGGACGGATTTTCGGCAAAAAAAAATGCCTGGGGCATCGGGTATTTGGGGCAGGAAAGGGGCCATGAGTGCAAAAACCCATCTGTGTCCACCAATGGAAAGGCAACATTTCCAAACCAAAAGCCTGGCAAAAACATTGGCTTTTGATTTGGGATGGTTTGGGTTTAAAATGTTTTTCTCTCCCCAAAATGGTAACAGAAGGTGGTGCGACTGGGCCCCTGACCGTGCAGGTCAAATGGTGGAAAGGGGAAGGGACAGCTGAGGAACACTTGTCATGACGCGAGAGCATGGGGGCCCAGGAACACTGGTCCTTTGGGAAATGGCGGGCGAGGAGGGGGGAGACAGAGGGGGTTTACATGGTTGGAAACCTGGGATAATTTTGGCCTTTTTTCGCCAAGTTTCCCCCATTTCAACTCAACATTCGCTGCATGGACTAGACTATTGGTGTGTTAAAACCTAATATTCTTCCTTTTTTTAAAATGATGGTTTTTGGGAAGGGGGATATGACATCATGGGTGAATCAAGGCTTGATGAAAAAGGCCCCGGGTTAGAGGTCCTGGACCTTTTTAACAGCTTAAACGGGGGCAGGGTTTCCGTGATTATGGGTGGCGGAATAATCCACGGGCTTTTCGGGGCCCCCCTCCCCTTTTTGAGGGGGGACCCATACTGAATACCCCATCGCTTTTCCCCCTCGTCCAGTATGAAGCGCTCGCAAAACAAAAATTTTCGAAAAGACCCCCCTGGTTCCGCAATGTCGTCATCATCATCTCATCACAAAAAGGTGACTTCCTGTCATACTTCTGCACTTGGAGCTGCGGGGTGCAAGCAACAGGCATGCAAGGGGATGCCGACTGCCCGGGGTTTTTGCTGATTGCTGGGGTTTTCCTTCCCTCCCGGGTGCATCAGCGATTGGGGTCAGAGCAGAAAAATATCTCTTTGGCCCTTTATCGTTTGAAATTTTTGCCCCCCCCGCATTTTTTTTTATTTAAAGAGGTCTTTAAAAAAAAAGGGTTATCCACAGTGGGGGTAAAACGAGTTGCATTGGGCTCCTTCGCTTCAGTTGGACGGGGGCTGACGATGTTTGACAAATTTGTGGCCTTAGGGGGGACAGGAGGAAAAATCTGGGGCAAGTTCATTAACCCCTGAAAAAAAAAAAGTGGCGACACGTTTGTTATGAATTCACAGGGCATGACCACGATGAAGGCCTGACGGTCCTGAAAACCCCACGACCACTCATGGGGGTTTTCCCCGGGAGGGAAAAGGGGCACCTTCTCTCGGGGCCTCTACCCCATGTCCTACCCCCCGCTCGCTTACCACTCATTCGTCCATGTTTAAAATATAAAAAATGAAAAGGTATGGGAAAGTTTTTGACGTCTCTTATTGAAAGACGGGAAATTTCACTATTCTTTAAAACCCATATTTCCAAAAACAAAAAAGGTTAGAAACGAATTGTTTTTATCAAAAATCTGTGAAAAGCTGTCTGGGTGGAAGAACCGTAACACAAAAATCAAAGTGTTCTTCCTTTCAGTCCCGGGGTTTACAACTGCCCAGTGGACTAGCAGTTGGGAAATTTTCAAAAAACTTCGTACAAAGCCCCGATTAGGGGCCAAATGAAACACTTAGTGAAATAGAATATTTTAAAAAGTTATATGGATTAATATGGCAACCTTTTTTTCACGCGATCAGGGTAAATTTTTTATCAAATTTTTTAACCAATATGCGTACCTGAGCTCTCGCGCCCCAAAAAGATGCACGGGTGCATTTTTATTTAAATGTTATTGGTAAATGGCGGCCCTTTGCACACTGACTACAGGCGTTTTAAATTTTCTTTCAAATAGTATAACACAATAGCATCAACTGACTTTTGCGGCAAACGAGCATGGGTGAAAAGAGTATTTAAGGTTTTAAAGGATTAAAAAGGCGGCCTTTAAACCACTGAACAGGCGCAACTTACTAGGTTTTGTATAACACAATTTTGCGTAAAACTGAGTTTTGCGGCAAACAACACCCCGGGCTTCAATAAAAATTTAAAGTTATGGGGTAAGTTATGCCGGTTTTTTGGGGAAAATGCACCAGTGATCCAAAAGAACTGAAAAAAACAGGGACAAATTCACCCCCTAGCAAGGTTGCTGGCCAAAAAAAAATGGTAAAAAACAATCTTTTTTAATTTTAAATCCAGAACACATGAGCTGCAAAATATCCTTCTTTTTAAAAACCCCTTTCCCGCTGCGAAACCCCCCTTCTCCGCGCACCCCAGGCTACAGACACTTAGAAAAATCCTTAAAACTTTCTCTAACTAAATAAAAAGGAAATTCTCTAATTAACTCTATTTTAACTGTAGGTAGGTGGATGGTTTCTTGTATTAGAAAAGGGTTACTCAGAGCTGTTAGAACAGCTATTGTTTTAAAAACAGACAGACCCCTTCTGTAAGGGCATAGACAGAGATGAGCTCAAAAAAGGGGAAAGCAGTTTCTAGAAAAACAATCACGGATATTTGCAGCAAATGAGATCCATACACTGCAAGGGGGACGTTTTACATCCTCCTCACCCCACTCTATCCTCGGGTATTGCCTGGCGCCAAAGACGGAAATGCTGAAAATGGGGAATAGTAATGATTATCGTAAATTGTAACCTAAACTATCCGTGATCGAAAAAATTCCGATAAGCCTAAAAACCCTCAAATTTCAACTTTTGGCGATAATATTGCTCATCCCTACTAATCATGAAGCTCATTTCTCCCAAAATGGCTCTGCTCTGTGCTGGAGAGGTTGTGGTTCTGTAGGAGCACTCTTATGTGGTGAAATTGCCCCTCTACTTCTATCCTCTGGAAGTAATTTGAAACATTAACCTCTGAGAAAATTTTCTTTTTAAAATTTTTTTTCCCCCCGGCCGGTGCTTTTGGGAAATTTTAAGTTTATTAGATTCCCCAGCACAATTTAGAACAGTTTTTCATCATATTCTTTTTTGTACTAAAAAAAACCCTTAGCTAGACATTTTAAAAACCCTCCTCCTTCCCCTGGGGAAAAATTCTCAACGGAGAAAAATTGCCAATTTTAAATGTGAAAACCCCCCATTGTGTTTTCCTCCGCATTTGGGTTTCCCAAAAAAATTAAAATAAAAATGGAAAAAATCGGGGGAAGTTTCAAAATTCAAAGGGGTGAGATTTAACTTTTTTTATTTCAAAGGGACGAATGCTATAAAGAGCTTATTTCAAACTATACTCAAAGTATTGCGCTCATCCTGATTGTTTCTCAAATTTTGTTCAATCTGATTAATATACTTATCCCTGTTTGTTTACTTATTTTTTTTGCTTTGTTTTTGTTAATTACCCCATACAAATATGTTGACTATGGGGGGCCCTTTTGGGTTGTCACTTTTTTCCTTTTTATTTCTGTGCAAGAAATTTGCATTTTACCCCCCTTGCCCTTTCAATTTTTACTGTAATGCACCTTTTCTTTAAAAATGTAATAAAATCTTTCATGTTATAAAAAAAAAAAAAAGCTACCCCAAATTTGGTATTGCCACTTTCCAAAAAAAAGTCCATTTCTTTTAAAAATTTTTAAACATTTTTTATCCGGGATGCTGAAAATTGTAGAAGAAAAAAATTTCCCCCTAACCCCAAAAATTGTGTTTTTTTTTGGCCCTTTTTTTTCAGGCCCCCTAAAAAGGGGGTTTAAAAAAGTGATCACAAAAGTTGCTTTCTCCCCTTTAAAAAGGTCCCAATAAAAAATTACCCTAAGCCGAAAAAAAAAAAACCCTCACTCAGGTTTTTGGGGGCTTTTAAAAAAAAGTTTTTGGCACAGCCCGGAAAGGCATTGTGGAGCAAATTTAAAAAATTTAGAAAATGTTTGGTTTTTTTTTTAATGATAATATTTTCTTTAATTTTGGGGATGGTTGAATTGATTTTAACGAAAGGGGAAATTCTTTAAAATTTTCGGGGAAAATTTTCATTTTCTAAAACGAAGTAAAAGTTTTGGGGTATTCCCGGGGGAACAAAGCTTGTTTTTAATTTTTAAAAAGGGTTTTTGCAAGCAAATGGCGTTACATGGGAAAAAAAAAACCCTCTGGGGGAAGAAAGGGAGTAGCCAAAATGATTTTGCGAGTAAAAGCCAATCAGAGACTGGCGGGAATTCCCTGTGTTTGTCACCACACTAATAAGCCCGGACCGATGCTGGCAGTTCAAATTCCTTTTCTCTGTCCCGGTTGTAGTGCTGCACCCCTGTAGCTGAGTTCTCACAAAAAAAGAAAGAACTTTTAAAACAGCGTTTTTTTGGGGGGGTTTCAAAAGCTTTTTCAGGGGAAAGCTTTTTTTCTTCTAAATTTTGATTTTGTGGGTTTTGGGAATTAAAAAGGTTCCAGTGTGCACCCAAATTTGGGTGCATATACATTTTAATGCTATTGCTAAAGTTTGGAGCAAAATTGAATATTCAAGGGTTATTTTTTAACCCTGTTTTTGCTGTTGTATTAATTTTAAAGAAACAGCTTTTTTTTCAACCCAAAATACCATTTAATTTTTGGCGGGTTTCATTTCTTTTGCGCAATTTAAAATCCAAGGGCTATTTAAAAGGTTGTTTTGTATTGTAGCCCAGTAAAAAAAAGGTTTTTTTTAAACGCCAAAAAAAATTTTTGCCTGTAGAAAAATTCATATCCGAAGGTAATTAAGGTTTTTGCTGTTTCAGTCATAAAATATATGTCTTTTTTAAACGGCACATAGTTTTAAATTTTTGCAGCTCTATTTTTTTGGCAATATAGTCCAAAAGGGGTTAAATTTAAGCTTTTTTTCTGCGTTATGGGCAGTAAATACCGTCTTTTAACAGCCAAAAATGTTAATTTTTGGCAGCTCATTTCTTTTGCGCAATTTTAACCAAGGGTTAATTAAGCATTTTTTGTGTTGTAGTCATAAAAGAAACGGGTTTTTCAATGGCAAAGAACAAATTTTCCCTGTAGCAAAATTTATACCCAAAAGGTTATTAAGCCGTTTGTGCTTTTATATTCATAAAAATACACCGTGTTTTTTTAAACGGCACATACAAGACTTTTTTCCTGCCCATTTGGGGAGCGCAATTTATATTAAGGGTTACCCAAGTTGTTAGGGGGTTCATTTGGGTCAAAAAAGGGTGTGTATTTATCAATAAAATATCTTCTTAAACAGAGTCTGACTTTTTTGAACAAAACAGTATGTCAGACAGAGAGGTGGCAGGCTCTTAAAAATGCGGTGTCAGTGGCACAAACATTCTGGACAGGAAAGGGTCCAGACATAAGGGAGCGCGCAGGGGTCACTCGGTGAGGCCAAACTGCCGGTGTAAATTTTGACCAGCAACCCAAGGATTCGATTGGGTTTGTAGGTCATCCACTTCCTCCCAGTGACTCTTAAAACCCACCCAAGAGTCGGTGGGAAAGTCAGACACAACCCTTAGGGCATGGCCTGGGAGCGGGTCAGTGGCCCTCCCCTGTCCTAAAAACCCCCCTCTCCCCCATCTGGTTCCCTCCCCCAGAGATTAATTGGTCGGGCTCAGGCCATTTTAAGCGAGGATAAAACAATTTAGGGGAAGTCGCAGCTACTTGGCAGGAAAAAAATGGGGCCAATACCCCCGTTTTGCAAAAGGCGGCAAAGTAAGAGTGGAGAGGGCTGGGAGGTCAGTTGTGAGGGGTTGCCTCTGCATACCGAGACCTTTTGAGGGGACAGCAGGAAATAAAACAAAAACGATGATGATGTAGCCGACCGCACTTGGGAGCCGGGTGAAGCAAGGGCTTCATCATCGTCATGAGCGGCGAAGCCAGCAATTGGGTAGTGTGGCCGTGAATCAGCAGGATAGCAGCAGTGTGAGGTCGGGAGCCAAGCGGCCATGGGGTAGAAAACCCGTTCGAAAGGTCCAAAAAATAGGGCACGGGGGGTCGGAGGGAACGGCAGTAAGTCACTCAGTGGGAGCGTTGCGGTAAAATCAGCTGCTCCACGGTGGGGGAGTTCCACCGGAGGAGCCGGTTTAATGGGTATTGTAGACTCTGTGGGCAGAAAGTAAAGGTGGCCAGGGACAAACGTTGGCACCAGGGCCCTGCGTCAACAATGCAGTGTCACCATCCGGTGGCCTGGGAGAAACTGGCCGTTTGGGTAGTCATCCTGCTGCCGCAGCAGCATGGCACCCAGGGGAGATTCCTTTAAAGTAGTCAAGGCTCCCCACCTCTGCAGAAGCGAGTTTTTATCTTTGCCATCTTTCCCAGTCCACATTTCTCATGTCCTCGCTACCCATGGCGCCAGCATCGTTTAATAGGCATTGCAAAGAGACAACAGTTGGGTCCAACCATCTTTAAGGGGCAGAAGCGACCTTTTCTCCGTCCAAATTGTTTAATGCAGTACCTCCCTTTCCAAAAGGGGACTCTGCACCGTTCAGAGAATTAAAGGCCTTTGCCGAGCCCAAAGGGGGGAGTTTTTCCCGCCGTA
Source organism: Phyllomedusa bahiana (assembly GCA_025379985.1). NCBI lineage: Eukaryota > Metazoa > Chordata > Amphibia > Anura > Hylidae > Phyllomedusa > Phyllomedusa bahiana. The sequence continues at coordinate 2,106 of JAODAL010047936.1, read as the reverse complement.
ATTTTTTTCCAAAAAGCAGTACCAGCCATTCACAAAATTTGTAGAAAAAGAAGGTGGGCCGTCCTTGAGCTTACGGTTTTTTCCAAGGTGCACGGAGCGGGACGTGTGGAGCTGTAATACGAAAGGGCCAGTACATGTCCCTTTTCGGCCCAATGGGTTTAATGTGCTTCCTCCCGCCACACAACAACTTGGACCCGGAGACGCCCCTTTCTCCCCCACGTTGTCAAAAGCTACCCTCACCAAGCCGCCTCCTCTCCACCACCACCACCCTCTCAGCCCCCCAAGTTGTCCATCATACCCATGTTGGGCACAACGGTGTCACGAGTTTACACCTGGCTTGCCTCGGGAACGAAGTCACACGGGGAGGAAATGCTCCGCGCATGCTGCAAGAAATCGATTGGGCTTTCTCCCGCCCAATGCAAATCGGAAAACCCTGGTGAAGACAATGGGAGGAACATGGTGTCCGCGCTGCACCCAGGAGGGAGGCCATGCGCCCCGCATGGCGCACGTTTTCAATCTTTGTGAAAAGGTTCCTGAAACTTCCAAAAATTTTTTAGAAGATTCTGAAAATTTTAGGAAATGTGCATGCACTTCATCCATTCTTACAAAGCCCGGGACACCCTCCTCGAGCTGCAGCGGCAGAACGGCCCCCCACAACACCGCTGATAGCGATGTTTCCCCGTTTTGGAATTCCGCGTGCACATGTTTGGGCCCCACTGTATGAATAGAGAAAGGCCTTAACGATTTTTTGATGATCCAGGTGGAGGGGGTACTCCCCTGTGTAACTTTGATGTCAGCCAGTGGAGTTCATGGTGATACCCGCCCCTTTGCTGAAGCCATTTGAGGGGCGAAGTTATATGTATTCGCCAGGACTACGATGAATAAAATCATTCCAATGCTTCATGTCCCGGGGGGAACAGATCTGAAAAAAACTGTCTGAGCATGGGACTGGAGACTGGCGATAAACTCCCGGCCCCCATAAAATCCGGGGGGGGACTGAACGGAGGAGGGGAGGAATTGAAGCACAAGCATTTTCTGGTGAAATAGTGGGTTTTTTTTACCCAGGTGACAGGGAGGAGGGTCAGGAGTGCTGGGGAGGGGATGGAGTGAGGAAGAGAGACAATGACCAAAGACCGTGGAGTATACAGTGAGTGGAGGCGGGAGTCCCCCGGGGTTTATTGTGTAATGGCCCCCGCATGTGATTTGCCCGGCTAGTGACGCCGAAAATCACCCCCTGGCAAAGGGGTGACTTTGGCTCTCCACCTATTTGGCCCCCGCTACCCCTCCCCAAAAAGGGGCCTTTTTTCCGCTGCGAGACGGAGGACAAACTCAAATTTTTATAGGAAATCCTCCATAGTCAGTTGGCGTTATGTGTGGCATGTCTCTCCTCTGACAGGTCGACGGGGGGGTTCCTCGTGTCACATACCACTGCCGGCTGTGTGGGTGGTGGGGTAAAGGGGCAGTACCACTCCATCAGCAGCAACCCAATTTTGGAGCGCTGATAGCAGCTTCCCTTTACCCCCTAGTGAGGGGGGCATGCCAGCAGCAGCAGGGCCGGAGCAGTCCCCGAACCAACGGGGGCCTACTTGGAAGCACCTGCCACCCCGTTAAAGATCCGTGGATACTGGGCAGCCAAACGGATGTGTGGGCAACTTTCCGAGTTTTTTTGGGAGTGGAGAAAAGCTTCCTTTCCCCGGGCCCGTAGTGTGGCATTAGAGCGGGTGTCAGTGTGCGGGGGGCCCTCGTTACCCCAAGGGAACCCGTTTGTCCCCGGGAAAATCCTTTGGGCAGATTCATCGCCCTGACGCCCCACACAAACTTTGAAAAATGAGTCTGGTTCAAATACCTGCCTCACCCCCTATTTGATGCTGCCACCCCCTGAGACACAATCGGCCAGTTTCTCCCTCTGCCATTCCCCCTCTTTTCCCCGGGGGCTGGTATTTCCAACCCACCTCCACACTCCCCCTCATTGTGCCCCTCTAGACCCCATGCTGCTGCTGCTGTTGTGGGCCCTGGCCTCCCCACTGTTCATTGTGCCCCCTCTCTGACCTCATGTGCTCTGTGGGTGCTGCCTTTCCCTCCCCACTCTGTTTCCACTTGTGGGGC
>JAODAL010047935.1:0-29454 GCA_025379985.1 Phyllomedusa bahiana | reverse complement strand
TAGGGGGGTGACGAGTGAGAGAGGAAATGTAGGGGGATGCAGCTCTGTGGAGAGCTTTATGGGTGAGAGTGATGAGTTTATTTTGTATTCTGTACTGGATGGGTAACCAGTGCAGTGACTGACACAGGGAAGAGGAATCAGTATAGTGGCTGGAAAGAAAGACAAGCCTGGCTGCTGCATTCAGGACAGATTGGAGAGGGGAGAGTTTTCAGAGAGGGAAACCGATAAACAGGGAGTTGTAGTAGTCAAGACGAGAATGAATATGAGTAACAATGAGGGTTAGAGCTGTTTCCACAGTGAGAAAAGGATGGATTTTGGAGATGTTCGTGAGGTGCAGATGACAGGAGCTGGCAAGGGATTGGGTATAAGGGGTGAAAGATCAGAATCTAGTATAACCCCAAGACAGCGTGCCTGTTGCCTAGGAGTTATGGTGGTGCCACACACTGAAACAGAAATTGCAGGGTAGGGTTGGTTAGAAGATGGCGGAAAGACAAGAAGTTCGGTTTTAGTGAGGTTTAGTTTCAGATGGAGAGAGGACATTATGTCCAAGACAGTGGGCAGACAGTCAATGGTGTTTTTTAGCAGGACAGGAGTGATGTCTCAGAAGGAGGTGTATAGTTGAGTGTTATCAGCATAGAAATAGTACTGGAAGCCAAATCTGCTGATGGTTTGTCCAATAGGGGATGTGTAGAGTGAAAAAAGGAGAGGACCTAGAACCAATCCCTGAGGAACCCCAACAGCAAGAGGAAGAGGTGAGGAGGTAGAACCGGAAAATTAGACACTGAAGGAGCGGTCAGAGAGGTAGGATGAGAAGCAAGAGAAAGCGGTGTCCTGTAGGCCAATGGCACTGAGCATGCTGAGGAGAAGGTGGTGATCCACAGTGTCAAACACTGCAGAGAGATCCATAAGAAGCAGCAACGAGTAGTTGCCCTGTGATTTAGCCATGAGGAGATCATTGGAGACTTTAACTAGAGCAGTTTCTGTGGAGTTCAGGGTGCGAAACTTGATTGTAGAGGATCGAGAAGAGAGTTAGCAGAGAGATAGCGGATTAGTCGAGAGTAGACCAAGCGTTCCAGGATTTTAGAGATAAAGGGAAGGTTAGAGACTGGTCGGTAGTTGGCAGGCAGGATGGGTCCAGAGAGGGCTTTTTAGTAAAGGGGTTATGATGGCGTGTTTAAAGGAAGATGGAAAGATCCCAGTAGAGAGAGAGAGAACCCTGAACACTTCTTCTGTCTTTGGATCGAGGGCTGAGAGCAGACTAGAGGACATGCAGGGAGGGACAGGATGGGTGTTACTTGAGGATTGAGATGCAATGTTTTGCCGGATACTGTTGATTGGTGGTTGCCCAACAGTCATAACATATTGCCCAGCAGCAACAACAAATTAATCAGCTGTCCACCATGATGCACCAACTCCTTGCTGGTCAGCAACCACCATCTAAATCAGCTACTATGCCTCCTCCTGTGGTTCCTGTGGCATCTGTCCATCCCAAGCTACATCACTCATTGTCGACTAAGTATGTTGGAAACCCTAAGGCCTGTAGGAGTTTCATGCCCATCCCTGGAAACTCATGCCATTTTTCCCACAAAAGCCCAAGTGTCATTATGGTCAGTCTCCTCACCAGGGAAGCATGTGCCACCCTCTTTGGGACAGGAACGATCCTGTGATAGCACACCTCCACGCTTTCCGGGAGGGAGTTTGGGGAAACCCCCCCATGTTTTCCCTTTTGCTGCAACTACTCTGCAGACCGCAAAAGGGGGAAATTCCACATTGGAAAAAAGCCATAGAGTTTTGCACTCTTGCCTCTGATTAAACAAAATAACAGGCCTTTGGCCAGTTCGGGAAAAAGGCCTCACAAGCAGAATAAAGGACGAGCTGGCCAGTCGAGACCTTCTGTCAACTCTTGCCACCCACATTCACATTCGATTTGCTAAAAGACAGAAGGAGCATTGCCAAGAACACAAACCAGTCCGGCAACGCCGTCTTCCTGTTTTGCTCAGGTTTAAAAGGGTCCCACGTCTCCATCAAGGGCTTTTCAAAGAACCTATGCAAGGACAGGCCCACCTGTCACAGCAAGAACGGTCCTGTTGACATCTTTGCCTCTACTGCGCTAATCCAGAACACTTCCGTATGGGCTGTCCACTGCGTCCGGGAAACTCCCGCACCTAGATTACATGGGAAAGACGTCCCTAAGTGTGAATACTACCTCTCCACATCCGACCATGCCGGTCTAACTCTACACCTCTTCTGGTGTCATGTTCCAAGCCTTCACCTTTATGGATTCTGGATCAGACGAGAATTTAGTTAACACACCTCTTCTCTAAGTATCGTCTCCCGGTTGTTCAGCTTGTCAAGCCTCTGGTCATCTCTTCCGTTAATGATGAATTCTGATGATCTAATCGTTCTTACTAAACCCTCTGACCCAAAGTGGTGGCATTACACAAAGAAAAAATCATGTTCTTTATGTTGCACAGTTCCTCTTCTGCAGTCCTTCTGAGCTACAGCTCACACCCTGCTCAATGGCAAACATCAAGCCCACACATTGAGGGCAAGACTGTCATTTCTGCTATCTTGCAGTACCGCGTCTGGTGCATACCACTTCTCCACTGCTGGGTCTGCTCACGCCATATCAGGAAATTTTTGCAAGTATCTTTGATGCAGGCAAGACCCTCCTCACATTTTTTGGGGTTGCCCTACAACCTTTGGTCATACAACCCTCCAGGGGCAGAGTTATCCTTTTTTCTGGAAGACCATCCATTCTCCCTAAAAAATAAACCTTCAAAAAGGTTTTATCCACAAGTGTTCCTCTCCAGCAGGTGCCAGGTTTTTTTTTTTTGTGGAGAAAAAAGATGGTTCACTCTGTCCCTGCATAGCCTATCGTGGTCTCAACAAGATAACTGTAAAGAACCAGTACCCACTACACAATCTCCAAGGCTTTTTCAAAACCGGGGGGTCAATTTTCAAAAAATTTGACTTGCAGGGAGCATACAACCTCATCCGAATTCGTGAGGGTGATGAATGAAGGACCGCATTCAATACCCAAAACAGTCACTTCAAGTAGCTTGTGATGTCCTCCGGTCAATGCAATTCTCCTGCCGTATTTCAAGAATTCATTAACAAGATCGACAGTGACCTCTGTATTCTTGTGTTGTCATGTATCTAGATGATATCTTGGTCTTCTTGGACAATCTAGAATCTTTGGGCTTACGTACCCTTTTTTCTAAAATGCCACAATGCAATCACCTATTCTAAGCTGGAAATTTGAATGACCCCCTGCCTTTCCTCGTTACATGGTTTCGGACGGGGGGACTTCAGATGGATCCTGCCAAACTGTTGGCTGTCCTGCAATGGCCCCAACCAGACGGCCTTCGGACCACACATCGCTTCCAAGGATTTGCCAACTACTACCAACAGTTTATTGCACACTTCTCTACCATGTTGGCACCCATTTTGGCACTTAGTAAGAAGAACAGAAATCCCAAACGTGGGCCACCTAACAGAGAAGCCTTCCCTTCTAAGTCCACGTTTGCCTCTGCACCTATCCTGTGTTGTCCTGACCCAAAGAAAGCCTTTTCCCCGTGTTTTTTCGCCCCCTCTGTTGGAGCGGACATCCTCACTAAGAAAACCCAGAGAGGTAAAACTGTTACTTGTGGGGTTTTTTCAAACAGAGAAACTACACCATTGGAGAAGGGAATTGCTGGCCACTAAGTTAGCCTTGGAAGAGTGGTGCCATCTGCTAGAAGGGGCTTGCCATCCGATCAACATCTACACAGACCACAAAAATCTGCATTATCTCCAGACGGTCCAGCGTCTAAATCCTTGGCAAGCTAGATGATTCCTTTTCCTTTCCAGGTACAATTTCCTAATCCACTTCAGACCTGCTGATAAGAACATCAAAGCCAATTCTTTCTTCTGTGACTCTGATGTAGTAGGCCTTTACCCTACCCCCCAAAAAACATCTTTTCCCCAGAACACCGATCTCCACCTCCCATTTTACCCAAATGCCCCCCAGGAAAACTTGTGTGCTTAGGGAAAATATTTTGAAATGGGGACATAGCTCTGTGGTGGCTGGGCACCCAGGAGTTTGGAGCCTGTTGGACTTAGCCTGTTCCAGATATTCCTTGGACCCACATTGCCATGGATTTTATCATGGATCTGCCACCCTCCTTCAACAACACAGTCATTTCAGTGATTACAGACCAATTCTTGAAAATCTCCCACTTCATGCCATTACCCGGCCTTCCTTCTGCTCCTGAATTGGCCAGCCACTTCTTTCAACATACATTTTGTCTGCATGGACTTCCCCAGCACATTATTTCATATTGAAAAGTCCAATTTGTGCCAACATTATTTTGTGCTCTCATTTCAACAGCATATCATCCTCAAATGAATGTCCAGGTTGAAAAGGTGAAACAGGTTCTGGGTAACTACTTGCACCACTTCATCTCTGCATTTAAAGACTGGGGGCCCCCTTCTAACCGGGGAAATTCTCCTATAAAAACCGATTCTGTTCTCTGGTGTTTCCCCCTCTACAAGTTATGGCCACACATCGCCCTCCTCCCTATACCAATATCTTTTTTATGTTCCTGCGTGGATCCAAATCTGGGGCCTTATCTTCGCGTGAAACGCGACACTTCCTACAACTATTAGTTTCACACATGAAGAGACAAGCTGATAAAAGAAGAAGACCTCCTCTCATATTTGCACCCAGAGATAATGTGTGGTTATCCACAAAGTATACATGACTAAAGATCCCCATTAAATTGGTCCATGTTTTTCCCGGGGCCTTTTTAGGTTTCAGTGGGGTTAAACCCCCAGCTTACAAAATCCATCTCCCCCAATGAGCCAAAACCCCAATTCCATCCACTCTACCCTCTCAAACCGTTGATTTTCCCCCACTTCTCATAAAGGCCTTTTCCTTCCCTTTAAGCGATCCCCTGATTTCTTCAAAGTTAGAGTGATTCAGGCCAAAAACACTATTAGGGGGAAGTGGTACTATCCTGTGGACTGGATGGGGTTCGGGCCAGAAGAGATGTCTTGGGAACTGGATGATAACATTCTTGATAAGGATCTTCTGCTACAATTTCACCAGGCTAAAAAGAGGGGGAGACCTTAGGGATGGGGCACTGTTATGGGTCCCCCCATTGCCCACACAGCAGTTCACAGGTGCACCCGCGTCTCCTTTCCTGCTGCTGCTACGGGCATGGGTGGTGCTGCGATCAGCACATTGGACTGCGGGCGCACCCGTCCAGTACCCACTCCATACTCACCTTTCCTCATTCCCCACTGTTTTCCTGCTGGCCGGCGTGCACGCACATGTGCTGGGTCAGTAAAATTTAAAGGGCCAGAGTGGTGGTAATTTGTTATTACGGATTCTGATCCTATTTAGTCCTACCTCTTCTCAGGGGCGTCGCTAGGGTGTTTTATTCGGGGCTCGGGCCCCGAATAAAACTCCCTGTGCCCCGAGTCTCCCGGGCTCCAGGCCGCTGCCGTGGGCCTGGAGCACCGACTGGCCCTTCAGCTGAGTGTGCGTCCGCTGGACGCACATGCAGCTGCGGGCTTCTGCAGAGCAGAGAGCGAGCGCTCCCTGCTCCACAGACAGGGGGTTGGACCGGGCTCGGGTCCGACACGGGGGGCCGCCGGGTCCTCACAGCGATAGGACCCGCCGCGGCCCCGTGCGCCTCAGCCGGCAGCGTCGCGATGATGTGATTTTCATCGCGACGCTGCCTCCCCCGGGGCGCACAGCGCGTCATAGGCCGTGCGCCCGAGGAGCTGCCGGAAGTAGCGCGGGCTGAAGAGGACGGAGCGCGCTCGCCGGGGGATTTAAGGTGAGTATTAATGTTGTTATTTTGCAAGCGTTTACCTGCCTCAGTGCCCCTATATACTGCCTGTGCCCCTATAATGCCTGCCTGTGGCCCCCTACCCCTGCCTGTGGCCCCCATATTCCTGCCTGTGGCCCCCATATACTGCCTGGGGCCCCCTATTGCCTGCCTGTGGCCCCCATATCCCTGCCTGGGCCCCCATATACTGCCTGTGGCCCCCTACCCCTGCTGGGCCCCCATATACCTGCCTGTGCCCCTATAATCCCTGCCTGTGCCCCCATATACTGCCTGTGCCCCTATAATGCCTGCCTGTGGCCCCCCATATACTGCCTGTGCCCCTATATACCTGCCTGTGGCCCTATAATGCCTGCCTGTGACCCCCCATATAACTGCCTGTCCCCTAAAAATGCCTGCCTGTGGCCCCCATAAAACTGCCTGTGCCCCTAAAATTTGCCTGCCTGTGGCCCCCATATCCCTGCCTGTGGCCCCCAATATTATGCCTGTGGCCCCCATATACTGCCTGTGGCCCCCATATACTGCCTGGGCCCCCATATGCTGCCTGTGGCCCCCATATACTGCCTCAGTGCCCCTATATTCTGCCTCAGTGCCCCTATATACCTTCTTGTGCCCGTATATACTGCCTCAGTGCCCCCATATACTGCCTGGGGCCCCCATATACTACCTCAGTGCCCCCATATACTGCCTGTGCCCCCCTACATACTGCCTGTGGGCCCCTATATACCTGCCTGTGGCCCCATTTTACCTGCCGGTGCCCCCATATACCTGCCTGTGGCCCCATATACTGCTTCATGCCCCTATAACCTACTGAGGGGACTGCTATACCTATAATTAAGGAGTTGCTGGAAATGTGAGGATTCTAAGATATTTGTGTCCAAATCCTCAGGGACAGTATTGGCCGGGGAGCAATCAGCATGATGGTGTGAACCGGATGGAGAAGAGAAGGGAAGGTGAACGACGCTGATCAGAAATAAATGTCTCCGGTGAGTTACAAATGTAACAGCAGTGTAAAACACTTATATTTCTGCAGAGTCTACATACAGCTAGTATCTACCCCTCTCTGGTCACGGTATGGCGGTGGTATATGTAATCAGAGCCTTGTACAGTGTAGTCACATGTGGGGGTTGCGTTCGGTCAGGGTCTGGCAGGGTTATTTGAAGCCCTTAAGTAGTAATGTTTGGGGGCTTTTGGGTTTTTTAGGAGGGTTTTAGTAACAATCACTTTCTGGTAGATTTCTCCATGTGTAGGTGGATTATTTGACTGTTAGGGATTGATATGAAAAGGAAATTAATGAAAAATAAATTTGTCATTGGTGATTTTTACTGTACAGTGATGCTGAGGAGAGGACGGATCGTGTGGGAGTGCAAAAATTAGTGACAGAACAAAAGGTTTTCTCTGTAAAAAAACATCGCAGTTCAAAAGAGCGCGAAAAAAAAGTCGTGTGAACCCACCCTCCCAGAAAAACACAAGGCCGAGCCCGGATGTTTAGGACCCTACAACGCCCCGCCTCTCTCTCTCGTCTTGCAATCTACATGCCAGAGCCAAGAAAAAGTGTTCCTGACAAGTTAAGTTCTACCGTGTACCTAACCTTCTGCCTTTGTCCTGTGACCATGCTTTGCCTGTCGCTGCCCTGACCTTTCTTCCTGTCCTTGACTACAAGCTTGCCATATGATTCTGTACCTTGCTACTCCTTGGCTGCCACCGCAAGTAATTTGTGTCAGTGGTAGTGACCTGGGGGTCTCTTGCCGCAGCAAGTCCAACCTGCCTTGCGACGGGCTCCTGTGAATACCAGGGGCTTCTTAGACTCCGCTTGCGGCAGTCCAGTGGATCCACACACCAGCGGTCATTACAACTATAAACACAAGCAAGAAAATAAAAGTGAAACCCCTAATCACAAGATCAGGTGTGCACTTTTACACTCAGGGACAAGTGTATGCTGGCGCTATACAAGTATGATATAACTTACAATACCGCCATATGGAGATCACATAGTGGTTGGACACCAGCTCGGGTACCCATCACCTGATTATGACTACAGCTCCATTCATGTGAATGGGCCTCAGCTGTCATACGAAGCAAACCTGTTGTACTGTACAAACAAAGGAGAAAACCAAAGGAACACCAAACCATAGCCCTTTCATTCTGATCATTGATCCTGGAGAAGTTAGACCTCCAATGATCAAACATTGGTGGCAATCATTATTTGAATAAAGGAAAACACTTTCAAAATTATAATTAACTCTAGTTTTTATAGAGATTAGTACTTTTCTTGTTTGTACTAAGATTATAGCTTAATTTCTCTTCATTATGATCCCCCAAGTACAAGTTAATTACTTAAAAGGGTCCACTCTTGCTTTAGATAGGTTATAGAAAAAAATACCACTATGATTTTTAAGAAAAATAAAAGAAATAATACAATTCAGAATGCAACTCAACAAAATGACTGTTTGTAAATGAAACACAATTTTGAAAAGTATTGATTTATAAATACCCAAACATAATGTTGTTAAATAGCAATGTCATTGTTAGCAATGAGTCGTTCTTCATAGCTATAGCAGGCCGTCTGTCATTCCTTTAATTTACTGATCATCATCAATCTGCTTGAAAAAAATATTAAATATTTATAATCTATTACAACCAGCCCCGAATTTTCAATTATAGAACAAGGCAACATGGTGAATGCATTTTGTGCCCAACATTGTAGAACTTCATTGTCAGGAAAAAGTGACGGGAATAATTCAGTGTTTTTCCTCTCGCAGAAAACTTGGCGCGTTTTTATGCCCATTGTACTAGAAAATAAAAGTTTCACAAGCCCATAAAGAAGTAATGTACAATGTATCTCTTTGTGTGTATTCTACCTCCTTATTGTTATTCCACTGGCTACATTATTTGTAACCAACATTTACAAACAATATCCATGTTATACCTCAATAATTAAAATGTTGTCAGTAAAATAAGTTACGGTAAATGTAATTTTCGAAAGTTAGATAAGAACAGAAAAAAGTGGATTGTGAACAAGGCCCAGCATTCAATAGGCATTGTGCGATGCAGCTAAATCTATTAAAAGACTCTATTAAATGTGGTTAAGGGGAAATAATATGTTGTATTTCAGTGGAAAAATGGAGCACAATAATGGAAATTTTAAAAGTTCTACGGCTCCGGATGCAGTGGAAATTAAAGTAACTGGCTCTGTTTGTCGTAATGTAATTTAAAGTAGACTCTTGAGATCATCTGTTAACTTTTTATTGCTCCTCATATACCCTTGCACCCGAATGCACAAAAAGAAAAACATTTTCTAAATAGGAAATTATTTAGACTGCAGTAGATGGGGAAGTGGTTAAAGTAAAAGTTATAGTTACAAATATTAAATAGATTTCCTGGGAGTTTAATATAAATAGTCTGTCCTGAGGTTAGGTCATCACTTAAGTGTTTTTCCCATCTCCTAACTTCTGGGCTAGGAGATGAGAATGAACAACCCGCAGAGATCAGTGAGGTGGCCATGCATGTGTGTCTTTTTGTGTTCATTTCTGTTGCATTTCTAAATTTTGTTGATAAGCATCAGCCTCATGATCTCTAATCAGTGACTGCCTTGGCTCATATAAGTAAACACATTGCTCTACGCTTTGTGTTTTGACATTGCTATTAAATTTGGAAATTAAGATGAATGTTTCATTTGCATTTGGTACTAGTGTTGAGAGTCACATGGAAAGGCAATGGATGTTATGGAGGGACAAACTGGGACTTGTAGTTCCACAGACTGCAGTTTGTGTTGTCACAGTGGCTGAAGTGGAGCACTGAAACAATAAATAATTCCCTCACGTCCACAAAAATTGTCTATAGAAGTGATGTCTAGGGTTGGGGTGCCCATAATGTTGGTGCAATTGAAAGCAACCAGACACTCGAATAGTTTACAAAAAAGTAAAGGCAGATTACAGTCTCTCTTTAAGGCACAATAGAGCAAGTTCACTATGTCTATGTATGAGAGGAGATGCTCACCTTGTTTGCTATAAACAGGGTTAGAGTCTCTGATGGCAATTGGGTACAGATGACTCCTTGTAAATATAAAGGATATATTTATGGGAAAACACAGCACGAAGGTTACTTTGCACTATCATTCCCTATCGCAGGGGGTAGGGCTGACTAAGTTTGTGACCTGCAAGTCTGGTAGCACTGGTTCTATCTGGAGCCGAATAAAGAAGCCAGTAGAGCAATAGAGCAGCTTTATCTCTCTTGAATGTAGAAAATATTCACTTCTTCCTGAAAGCAGCAATGTATAAGTCCCCTCAGTGTGCAGTGGATGGATGCTGGGCGTCATATTTAGAGATGGGTGAATTTCCCGAAATTCGGTTTGTTCACTTCGCCGAATTTCCCGACAAAAAATAACTTCGTTCCGAATTACTTCGGGACGAATCACGTTAAAAAACAGCTATTTCCAGGCTGCACAGAGTCTGCAGGGTGCTGTAGAACATTGTGTCATGCTTAAATATGCAGAGGGAGCTTGGTTTGGTCTTCATACAATGTTGTGTTTTAGTATGACACGCAGATGACTGCCGCCGCTCTTAGAACCGCTTCACTATAAAATTCCCTAGGCACTTAAGAGGGCAAAACGACCAAAACTGAAAGGGGGAAAGTGCCTGTAAAGCAGGCACGACAGTGGAAAAAAAGCAAGTGAGGGCTCAAGTTGCAAATCAGTGAAGAGTGTGGAGGTGAAGGTGGCGCCACAGCGCATAGGTAGGGGAGTGGCAAAATGACATTTGGAGGTGCAAAACAGGAGTAGGCCCAGAGTGGCCAAAGACCAGTGTGTTTATGGCAGCAGCCACGCAGCAGCATGAGGTCAGACGTGGCTAATGACAGAGTGTGTAGGTCACGGCAGCAGCCACAGCAGCAGCATGAGGTCAGACGTGGCGCAATGACACAGTGTGTAGATCCGGCAGCAGCCACAGCAGAGATGGGTCAGACAGGGGCAAAATGAACAGGTGTAGGTCACGAGAGCCACAGAAAAATGGGTCAGACATGGCAAATGACAGAGTGTGTGGTCACGGCAGCAGCCACAGCAGCAGCAGAGGTCAAAGTGGCACAATGACACAGTGTGTAGGTCACGGCAGCACCCCACAGCAGCAGCATGAGGTCAGCAGTGGCCAAAATGACACAGGGTGTGGTACGGCGCAGAGCAGGGGTCAGAAGGGGCACAAAAATTTGGGAGGGAAAAAAACGGAGTGGGCCCCAAAGTGGGAAAAAGCACGTGTTAGTCCGGAAGCCCCACAGCAGCAGATGGGGTCAGACATGGCACAATGACACAGTGTGTGGCCGGCAGCAGCAGCATGAGGTCAGACAGTGGCCAATCCATTCTGGAGGGGCAAAAACAGGATGGCCACAGAGTGGCCCCTTTGAAGAGAGGGGAGGCCCGGCAGCGCAGCTGAGGTCGACAGTGGCAAAATCACATTTGGAGGGGGCCAAAAACAAAAGTGGGCCACAGAGTGGCAAATGCAGACAGTGGGGGTGACGGGGGGCCCAGAGCATGAGGTTAGACAGTGGCACAATGACATTCGGAGGGGGAAAAAATGGAGACCCACGAGTGGCCAATGACAGAGAGGGGAAAAGTGACGGCGGCGGAGCAACGCATGAGGTAAAGGAGTGGCCAATGACACAGTGTGGAGGTCCGGCAGCGCCACAGCAGCGCATGAGGTTTAAAAGTGGCACTATGAAGAGTGTAGGGGGGGTGGCAATCCCGTCCCTGGTAAAGATGGTTGGGGCAGAGGGAAAAAACTATCAGCAGATTTTGGGGGCATATGGGTGGGGGCATCAAATAGTATGGGCAGGTAGTTTGAACCCAGATCATTTCTCACAGTTTGGGTGAGGCGTCATGGTATGTGTCTGAGCCTAAGCATTTGGGGTTTGGAAATCCTGGGGTGTCCCGCCCGATTCATCTTGACAAAGGTTCAGTCGTTCCACATTTCCTGGACAAGCGGGTTCCCTTGGGGTAACATGGCCCCCCCCCACTGACCCCCGCTCTGATGCCACACTACTGGCCGGGCAGGACAGCTTTCCATGCAAATCGGCAATTGCGGCCACACATCCATTTGGCTAACCAAAGGGCCAGGGATCTTTTTAACTGGGGTGGCAGGTTCTGTCCAAATAGGCCAACCACCTGTTGGTTCAGGGTCTGCTCCCCGGTCCGCGCTGCGCTGCGCTGGCAACTGCCCTCCCACTAGGCGAGTGAAGGAAGCTTTCTCTTTGTGTTGAGCGACTTTGATCGACAATGTTTAAATCGGCAAGGTTTTTCATGGAATCGAGAATTTCCAGATCATGCGATAATTATGGTTAAAATCTAGCATCATCATATTAAGTCGCGCCTTTTCGGCGCTTTCCGTGAATTTTGGCGGCCAGCTAAATACGATTACAGAATTACAAGCAGGGTGAGATGTGTGTGCGAGTCATGACTGGGATGTGTAAGGTTGCGATTGGCTGGAAAAAAGCACATGCACCTCGTTTTACATAGAAACAGCGTTTCTGGTTTCTGCATCAGTGGTACTGCTCAGCGTATAATTGGGATAGGACCTGCGCTCTGCCTGTGTCCAACAGCTCACAGCGAAATTAGTCTATTTCTGCACAGAGAAACCTTACTATTAGGCTGTGATCCTTCCAATTTAGTTATATTAGCAGATTGATGGATTCTTATGTAGTTAGGTAGAGATTTTTTAAAGACAGCATCTACCGCGTAAATTTCACAGGCGGGGGTGCAGGGGGGGCCCCGAGGGACGAACACAGACAAGCTTATCTATAATAGAACACTGGACAAAGTTCACACCAAGACTTTGTGTAGACATTGCAGGGAATATCTTTATTATTAACAGTTTGCTTTTGAAAAAATATTTCCTGGATATTGGGCAAGCTGAATGTATATTGGATACACATTCCATTTCGAGTACTGCAAGGTCTCTTTGTTAGGTGCAAAACTCCAATTTTACTTATCATTTTAATTTTTCCTGATATGTGTGCATTTTAATTTTACCATTACACCTGTGACTGATAGATATATCACCTTGCAGTTAAAATTTACAATCAGCTATTTGTAGTCAGCTAGGTTGTTTGTTGCCAAAAATACCGTGTATCTAAGAAACCATAAAACAGTTACGTGTTTTTTGAACTTTTGCGCATCCGCATCGTTCATTGATGCAGCATCCACGTAAATCTTAAAAACAGCCATACTATATTCACCACGGTGAAATTGAAAGGTGCAAAAATTACGTTATTACTACAGAACATAAAACAGATCGTGTTTTTTTGGACTTTTGCCCAGTCCAGATTTGTTGATAGACTCCTTGCAGTTAAATTTGATCCAGCAATTTGGTTTTGATTAGAGGGATTTGGAATAGCAGTTTTACAGTCTTTTATAAGAGACTTTCCAAAATATATTCAATACCTTCTCAAATTTTTATATTTGAACATGGAGCAAAAATGCAGGTGTTAAGCGAGCAAAGAGGGGGGTAGCACGTGGAGGTAGAGGTACGAGAGAAGGTGCTCCTTCCCAGTGGCTGGCGACAACACGCATCGCCAGCGGATCGTCAGTTGCTTGGACCGTCAGGCCTGTCATCGCTGGCGTCAGGGCCCTGGAATCTAAGTACGAACATCCGTCGCCAATCTGTCCATTCGAGGGTTAATGCAACTGCATCTAGCAGTATTACCTCCTCGTCTAGCAGTAACGGCCCAAATGTCGGTCATCAGACATCATCAGCATCCGAGTCCAACATGAAGCAGCCCAAATGTCAACTCGTGTACCCACCACTGTGGATAATCCATTGTTGGAACCTCTTTGATGAAAAACGCGGTTGGGTCAGAAGGCATGTTAAAGATCAAGAGGATGATTTAGGCTGCTCTGACGCCAGTTATGATGCCATCAGAGGAGGTGGAAGGAAGCTGGTCAATCGGCAAAAATCGCGGGCGGTCGGGCAACTCCTTGCTGTGCCCTCTTGCTTGTAGGACCCGCAGCTTCTGGATGCAGAAAGTCAGGGACGACCAAGTCACCTGTTTGATGATAGATGATGATGATGACGACATTGCGGATCCACTCCTGGTCTTTTCCGCAGAATTTTGCTTGCGAGCGCTTCAATAAGGGACGAGGAGGTAGGACGATTGGGGTAGTTGTTCAATATGGGTCCGACACAAAAAGGGAGAGGGCGGTCGCAGAAGTCCGCTTATATGATTCCGCCTGGCCACGGTCTGCGCAATTCCGGCTCCTCGCTTATCGCCAGTCAAAAAGGTCCAGGTCCTCTCAAAGCCTGGGCCTTCTTTGACCAAGCCTCTAATTCACCAGCGCTTGTCATATGCCGCCTTTGCCCGTCAACGCATATGTAGTGGCCTAGAAATTAAGTGTTTTAACCACCATCCTAGATGTCTTGTCACATGCAGCGAATGCATGATTGAAATGGAGGGAACACTTGGTCAAAAACTGGGCCAGGTACGAGCGGGCCTCAAACCATTGTAACTCCCTCTGTCTCCGCCTCCCTCATCCCTCCGCCACCACCAAGCGATCATCAGACTGCCCATGTCTCTCAGAGTCATGATCAGGGATCAGCCTCCGCTTCAACCTCCACCGTCGCACGAGTACCACCAGGGCAACACCAGAGGACCCATCCTACCCCTTCTCCTTCCGCCAGTTTGACGACTGCACGACTGTACAGGACGACTAGCAGCAGCCTTCTGTCTTCCAGGTTTGGGAGCAGAAGAAGAAACACCTTAACACCCAACCACTCCCAAATCCAAAAGCCTGAATGTCGGCATTGCCAGGCTTTGGCCATGGGTAATAGTTGCCTTTCCCGTCTGGTGGACACAGATGGCTTCAGCCACATCATGGCCTCGCCTGCCCCCAAATACCAGATGCCGAGCTAGGCATTTCACTTTGCCAGAAAAAGCCGTCCCTGCCATGGCCCTGACACGTGTCATCTAATATTTCAAGCGCGTTGTTTGATCTGTGTCCGGTAAAAAGTCCATCTACCACCGCACATGGATAGTAAGCACGGCCAAGGCCGCTATTCTCTTGTGACAGTCACTGGGTGAGTGGGTGGATGTCTTCTGGGGGGTGTCGGTGGCTCTCTGGCTCGGCGCAATCTATTTCAAAAACCGCAGGGAAAGGTGCAGGGCTTCTTTCCACCAAGGTTCCTTGGTGGCTCACGTCCAGAGACACTCAAGGCCGTGTTGAAATTAATCCTGCATTGGAGGACAGTTCCAACACAGGTCAGGAAAGATGTGGGAGGCTCTAAGCATCGGAGAACAGAGCGCTGGCTGGGTGACAAGAAATTTGTGCCAGGCAAGGTGGAGTGCGATAAACGGGCGAAATCTGCTGCGCAGCCATTAAGATCGGTAGGCTGGAGTAAATCCCTTGCCTGGCACATGTATGGAACACTTGTCGTCACAGTAAATTTCTAAAGAGCTACCCGGTCTGGACTTCCTGCTTGTAGAAGGTCGAGGTCTGAGCTTCGAACCTTCCGCCGTTCGCACCCTGCTTCGTCCCGCCTGGGCTGGTTGCAGGTCAAGCTCGGCCTCCCCGTCAACCGTCTCAGTTGTTGACGTCGGCAAACACGAGGAATTCCACCCTTCACACATGCTCTCCAGCGATTGTGGCAGCAGCGCAATGCCATTACGCAGTACCGAAGTGGACTCATGGCTGACAAGCAGCGGTGCGGACCTCGGGGTGTTGAACACCGAAGGTGGAGGAAGGTGAAAGAGTCTGCACCATCCCTGCAAGTTTTGAAGAAGCCACCTTAAGGGTCAGTGCGGACAATGCCCTTGTACAAGCATGAGCTTGTGGTGATCTTAGTTCTGGAACGATCATTTTTTTTATTTAGTTGGCACTCTGAAACAAAAACAGGTCTGCCAGCGACGGAGGAGGAGACGGTTAACAAATGCGGACACGGAGCTTTCTATCCGTCAAATCACAAGACACCGGACTGTTTCACAATTTCTCGATCTTCATTAGGCAGTGGTTCGGGTCCAGAGCTAGTGCAAGGTGGCGCATATGCTCTCTGGGTGCATCATCTCAGGCAATTCAGGGCTGTGTTGAGCTGTGCGGAGGCAGAGGAGGAGGAGGAGGAGGAGCGAGGAGGCAGGAGGTATTCCTAGACACACGATGTTACCGACGTCCATGCCTCTCGAAAGAGGTGGGCGCGGAATTTGAGGCGGAGGAGGAAGATGTGATAGATCCAGTTGTTGTGCCCCTAGACCCAGAGGCTTGGGAATCAAGGTCTCCATCTCTTCAATTGAGTGCTTGGGATGCTCCATTTACTCAAACTTGATCCTCGCATTAAGGCCATCAAAATGAACAAGTTACTGGGTGGCCACCCTCCTGGATCCCCGGTACAAAACAAAAATCAGAACTTTACCTTCATCCCACCAAATTGAGAGTAAAATGCAGGAAATGGAGACCTTGCTGATTGATCAACCTGGAGACATCTGTGCGTCTGATTCACGTTCCCCAAATGTCACGGTGGGAACATACATCTGCTGACGTGACAGCAGTAGAGTGCCAAGTAGGAGTTGCGGATGCAGCAGGCAAGGTGGCGGAAGTCTAAATCGGTGACCTCTGGCCAATCTTTGTTTTACCACCTCACCAACCGCATGCAATGCAGGGAACACATCCAACACACAGAGACCAGCTTAAGTTTCATGGTGCACGACTTCTGCGTCATCAAACACCGATGTTTTTGCGGGGCATGTGTCGGTACCCAATAGGACATTGGTATCCAAAATGGACGAATGGCCGACGCTGGCTGTCACGCCATAGGAGGTGTGTCCTGCCCAGCAGCCTGAGTCATATCTGCTGCGGACTTCATGCACAGCTGGCGGTGTCAAATTACAGGTATCATAACGCATCCGGCGTCCACTGATAATGTGGATAGTTTGACTTCATCACAGTCTGAATAGGAACGGATCTCTGATGATGTTGTGGCCCCAATTGCGCGAGGTCACGATTTTTGCAGGTTCTACTTATTTTTCCTTTTCAAATAGAAATGTTCCTCTTGAAAATACTTTTTTTAAATGATCATTTTTACTGAAATTTTTATTCTCTTTTTCCTCTTTTCTTCTCTTTTGCTGTGAGGAGTAATGTAAAACGACCAGCAAGTTTCATGACAACCACCGTATTCCATTTACCTCATTTATCTTTAAGAAGTTTTCGCTTGTCATTGGTTTTGAGGTCAAGTTGCTGTGAGGATACAGATTTAATTATGGTCCTTTGGAACAGAAATGTGGCTTCTAAGGGCATTACTCCCTCACAATTTTTATATAGTGCTGAGAGTCATATTTATAATTTTTTGGGGTCATGTAGCTGTGAGTTACGCAATATTCATGGACCTTTGAACAGATATGTGGAACTCTAAGTGGCATTTTCCCTCACAATATTTTAACAGTGGCTGAGAAGTCATATTTTTAATTTTTTGGGGTCATGTAGCTGTGAGATCGCAATATTTCATGGTCCTTTGGAACAGATATTTTGGCTTCTAAGTGGCATTTTTCTCCCTCACATTCTGTTTAACGGTGGCTGAGAAGTCATTTTTATAATTTTTTGGGTCTGCTGCTTTGAATCGCAGCAATACTACAGGTCACTATTTATAAATAAAATTTTGTTTCTAACAGACATTTGGTTCTTACACAATTGACCAAAAGTGGCTCAAGGGTAATGCTTTGAATTTTTGGGGGGCAAATTTTGCTTTGAAATGCAGCAAATTCTACAGGTCCTATTCTAAAATTTGTTGTTTCTCTAATAGACATTTGTTCTTCACAATTGTCAAAAAGTGGCTCATGGGTTCATGTTTTGAATTTTTGGGGGCATGTGTTTTTGCTGTGACATGCAGCTAGACTACAGGTCCTATCCTAAAAAAAAATGTTGTTTCTAACAGGGACATTTGTTTCTTCACAATGTCCAATGTGGCTCAAGGGGTACTCTGTTTTGAATTTTTGGGGGGCTTTATTTGCTGTGACAGAAGCTTTCACTACAGGTCCTATTCTAAAAAATGTGGTTTCTAACAGAAATTTGTTTCTTCCAATTGTCAAGAGTGGCTCAAGGGTGATGGTGCTGTCAGAATAAGGGAATGGTTGGACATTGTTAATGGACCACATATTTGTTGCAAAATGACTTTTTTTTGCAAGATCTTTAACATAGTATCAATCCACTGTATTGAGTCAAACACATTTAATACAATGAAAAAAAGGAGAAACACAATAACATGGGTGGGGTTTCCATCCTATTTTAAAATTGTGTTTTCTAGATTAAACTACTAAAAATCTTGCATGTACAAAATAGCTGGTAAAAAAATTCCCCGGAAGTGTACAAGGGACGGTACAGGAAAACTTGACCAGTTGTAAGGTTATTCAGAGGACATGGAGTATGGAGCACGGACAGAGAACAAAAGTACAGAGACAATTTCCTCAGCAAGTGAGGTAAAATGAGGAAAAGAATGCAAGCAAAATAGGGGCACTAGGTGTAAAAAGGAGCGTTAACCCCCAGTTTTTCCAAGTGAAGCATCTTTTGGTCCGCACTCATACGGATGGGGCAAGCGCTACCAGGTCTTGACTGTTGTAATGAGAAGGATGGAGTTCTCACACTTCCGCTTCCGCACTACTGACTTAGCACGACAGTTGTTGTTGCTGCGTTCATAGGGCTTTTTACCTGCGTGTTAATAGATGACGGACGCAGACCTGGGGCTTCATCACCGTACCTCTGTAATCTTCCGGCCCTGGGTCATTCATGTGGCACAGGACCAGTTCCTAGTCAATGGTCCTGTTCATACTAATATGGTTGAATAGACTCACTTTTTCCGGCACTTTGTATATGGGGGTCTGACAGGTTTAATGGTCATACTTGTGGCCCCTGGACCAGGCGACAGTTTATGTCCAGTTCAACTAAAATTGGTGGTTGAAAGACTCCTTTTTCTGCCACTTTTTAAAATGTGGGTCCAGAATGGTTTATTGGTCATTACTGCGGTAAAGGACAGATTATTAGTTAGTGTCCAGTTCAACTAAATGGTGGTTGATAAGACTCCTTTTTGCGGCAATTTTTAAATCTGGGGGTCATGCAGGTTTGGGCTATGCTGCTTTCCAGGACGGGATATTCTTTTGTCCGTTAAGAAAACATGAGGTTCAAATCTCTGCCTTCTGGTTTTTTTAATTTTGGGGTGATGCGGTTTAAGGGTTGTGTGGTACAAGCCCGGGAATTGTAAATGGTCTGTGATTTTTTTCTGTGATTTTTTTAACTAAGTGTGTTGCCAAAGATGTAGACGTTCCATTTGACTGTTGTGGATTTTTTAATTTAGTTTCCAGCCTTTTTTGGGTGTAATAATGAAGTGTTGTTGTTTCCCCATAGACTTTAATGGTATCGCTCTAATCGTATCACTATCAAAAAACCCTTTATCGATGCGGCCGACATCGTTCGTCGATTCGATAGAAAACGCAAGCTCAAAACTATGCTCTAAATGATTAGACTTAGGTTGCTGTGTGGAGCTGGTACTGTCCCACCCCCCCCCCCCCCTTCCCCCGCAGCCCGGAGGTACGTGGCGTGAAAAACCCCCCGGTAGTGCAGAGGAGGGACGATCCCGCATTTGGCAGCGGCTATGACTGGAGGATTTCCCTATGTATTTGGTTTGTCTCCCTTCAATAGTGGGAAAAGGCCCCCTTTTTGGGGTTTAGCGGGGTCCATTTGGATGGGACCCAAAAAGTCACCCCCTTTCTCCCCGGATGTGATATTGGGCTGTCACTAGCCAGGCAATCGCATGCTGGGGCCCATTGCACAAGTGACCCCGAGGGGCCCCCCGTCCATCCCCATGATATGCCACGGTGCTTGGGGTCATTCCCTCATCTTCTATCTCCATCACCTCCTGCAGTGTTTGCTCCCCTCTTTGTCCCCTGGGTAGGGGAAAAACCACTCATTTCACCGAAATGCTTCTGCCCCAATGTCCCCCTCCTCCCCCATTTCCGTCCCCACCGGACTATGGGGCGAGATGTAGTGCCCCCGTCTCCCCGTCCCCCGCCCCGACAGACGCATCGCCCAGGACTGAAACAGTGGTTGACGTTATTCATCCCCCTAATCCTGGCACTGACAAAAAAGGGCCTCCCCAAAAGGCCCCAACAAAGGCAGGTGTCAAGTATGAGCTGCATGGCTGACACAAAATTACCAAAGGGGTACTCTGTCCCCTGGTCATCAAAAAAATTTTTAATGGCCTTTTCTGTTTTTACAGTTGGTCCAACGTGCAGGTGGAATTCCAAGGGGGGAAAAATCGAATCAGAGTGTGTTGGGGGAGGCCCTTCTGCCGCTGCAATGAGGAGGGTGCCTGGCTTTGTTGGGTGGATGAAGTGATGCCCAGTTTCCTGGCCCTTTTCAATCTTTGAAAATCGGGGAAGACCCCGGAAAATTTTCACAACCGATTGAAAAACATGCGATGCGGGGATGGACCATTCCTCGGTTGCGCCGCGAACACCATGTTCTCCCATTTTCCGTCACCCGCTTCCGATTTGCAGTTGGGGCCCGGGAAAACCACACTCGATTTCTTGTGCTGACGCGGGAGTTTTCCCCGTGTGACTTCTTTCCCGGGGCAAGCGGGTGTAGAATGGTGACACCGTGTGCCTACAATGTGGTTGGGAGCAGTACTTGTGGGGTGATATGGTGGGGTGGGGAGGGGAGGAGGCGGACATTGGCGCAGGAGCCACATTTTGACAAGTGGAGGAGAAAGGGGTTTCCCTGTCCAAGTTGTTGGTGTGCCTCGTTTTCCCTCTTCCATTCCTCTGGCTGCTTCTGCTCCTCTTTTGTCATGGGTAGAAAATCCTCAATTCAAGACAATGCCCTTCTCTCAATGTCCCCCTCCCCCTCCATTTCAGTCCCCCCCCGGATCAGTGGCCCGAGATTATCCCATTTTCCGTCCCCTGCCCGCTTTTTTTAGCATCGTTCCCGGCATGAACGTGGAAGCTTATTAACCCCTAACCTGGCGACGAAAAAAACGTCCCCTAAATGGCCCAAAAAACGGGGATTTTCATTATGAGCGCCATGGTGACATCAAATTAACCCGGGGAGTATTGTGCTTGGGTCATCAAAAAAGTTAATGGCCCCCCCCTTTTTCCGTTCAAAAATTTCCAAATTACAGGGAACCAACGGGTGGAAAAAATCGTATCAGGGGTGTGTTTTGGGGCAGGCGTTCTGCGCTGCCCAAATCAGGGGGGGTGTTTGGTTTGTAGGAAGGATGAGTGGGAGCACGTTTCTGGAATTTTCAGAATCTTCAAAATCGGTGGAAGATTCAGGAAACCCCCTTTTTTCCAACCGATTGCAGTGGATGAGGGGGGTGGACCATCCCTCCTGGTGCAGCGCGAACCCCCATGTTTTTATTTGTCACCAGCTTCCCATTTGCAGTTGGCGGGAGAAACCCCTCGATTTCTTGCTGCATGAGCGGGCAGTTTCCCCCCCTGTGTGACTTCGGGGTTTGCCGAGGGAAACCCCGGGGTTTTGAACTGGTGACACCGCTGTGCCCTACACTGTGGTATGTGGGAGTATTGTGGAGGGAGATGGTGGTGGTGGTGGAGGAGGAGGAGGCGGGAATTGGGAGGACCCCGTTTGAACGTGGAGGGGGGAAAGGGCGTCTCCGTCCAAGTTTTTGGGTGTCCCTGGGTCGGTCGGCCAACCCCTTAGTTCTCTGAAAGGTGCAGAGTCCCCCTTTTGGAAAAGGGGGGGACTGCAGTACAACAACTTGGAAGGGGAACGGTCAGCGCTGCCCCTTAGGATGGTTGGAGCTTGTTGTTCTTTGCAATGCCTTGCTAAACGACTGCTGGGCCCTTGAGTAGCGGGAGCAGGGCTTCTGGACGGGAGATGTGTCAAAAGAGAAACACTCCCTTTGGAGGTGGTGGAGCCTTGACTGGCTGCAATGGCAGGGGCCATGCTGCTGTTGCTGGAGGAGGATGGACCCCCAATCTGAGACTTTTTCCCCCCAGGCCCCGGATGGTGACGCTGCATGTGTTAGCAGGGCCGTGATGCAAAGTTAGCTCCCTGGCCCGCTCCACTTTTCCCCCACAGATTCTACATATACCCATATTCGGCTCCTCCAGTGTCTTAGCAAAGAACTGTCACACGCCGAGTATCGGATTTTACGCCAACGCTCTGCACTGAGTGACTACTACGCCGCTGCCTCCTAAGCCCTGTGCCGCTACTTTCTTGGACCTGCTTTAGCGGGTTTTTTACCCGTGGCGCTTGGCTCCGATCTCACACTGCTGCTACCCTGCGACTCATTGGCCACACAACCCATTGCTGGCTGCGCCGTTCCCTGACGCGCAAGCTGACGCCCTCTTCTCTGACGATAAATGAAGCCCTTGCCTACCCGGCTCCCAAGTCCGGTCGGCTACATCATCATCTATTTTGTGTTTCATCGTCACTGCTGTCCTCATCACGATCTTGGTAGCAGGGGCTGACCCCTCACAACATGACCTCCCATGCCACTCTCCACATCTATACTTTGCCTACTGCAAGAAGCAGGGGATATTGGCCCCATTTCTTCGCTGCCAAGTAGCTGCTGACTGCCTCCTCAAATTGTTCACCCTCGCTATATAGTGGCGCTAAGCCCAGCCCAACATAATAGATCTTGGCTGAGGGAACCAGATGGGACGGAGGCGGGTTGAGGACAGGTGAGGGCCGCTGACCCACTACCGGGCCATGCCAACTAAGGGTTGTGTCTGACATTCCCACCGACTCTTGGCTGGGGTTTTCAGATGTCATCTGGGAGGAAGTGGGTGACCTAGTCAAACCAAATAAAGAACCCTTGGGTTGCTAGTCAGCACACGGCCGTAGATGACGGGGGCAGTTGTGGCCTCACCGGGAGTGACCCTTGCTGCGACGTCCCCTTGCTGTGCTGCGACCTGGGCCTGGAATGATAGTGCCTCTGCCACGCGCAGGTGAAGATCCTGCCACCACTCTGTCTGACATACTGTATGTTCAAAAATGTACAGACACTGTTTGATGAATATATCTGTATATGATAAATACACACCCTGTATTTGACTCCAAATGAACACAAAGAAGCTTGGGTAACCCTTGGAATAAATTTGTGCTCCACAAATGGGCAGGAAAAATTGACTTGTATGTGCCGTTTAAAAACTCTGTGTATTTACTGAATATAAAAACATAAACAGGCTTAATTAACCTTCGGATATGAATTATGCTACAGAATTTCTTCTGTGGCGGTGAAAAGCAAAGTTTCTTTTACTGAGTACAACTGCAGAAAAACACTTAGTTAACCCTTAGATGTAAATTGCGCAAAAAGAATTGAGCAACCAAAAAACTACGAGCTTTGTAGCATGTTACAATGGGTGTTTTTTACGCTACACAAAAAGAGGAAAATTGAAATTTAAACCTTCACTTGTGAATTATGCTACAGGAAAAAAAAAATTTTTTGCCATTGAAAAGACGGTTTATTTTAGTCACCACAGCAGCAGAAAAAACGTTTAAATTTAAACCCCCTGGATGTAAATTGCGCAAAAGAATTGAGCAACCAAAAACTACGAGTTTGTAGCGTGTTACAAATGGCGTGTTTTTTACACTAACAACAAGAGGAAAACTTGTAATTAACCTTCGCTTGTGAATTTGCTACAGGAAAATTTTATTTTTGTGGTGAAAAGACGGTTTATTTTAGTCACCACAGCAGCAGAAAACGCTTAATTAAACCACTGGATGTAAATTGCGCAAAAGAATTGAGAAACCAAAAAACTACGATCTTTGTAGCGTGTTTAATGGCGTGTTTTTTACGCTACCAACAAGAGGAAAACTTGTAATTAACCTTCTCTTGGAATTATGCTACAGGAAAGATTTATTTTTTGCCGGTGAAAGACGGTTTTTTTAGTCACCACAGCAGGAAAACGTTTAAAATTAACCCCCTGCATTTTAAATTGGCAAAAGAATGAAAACCAAAAATCCGTTTTTTGTAGCGTCTTACAATGGTTGTTTTTTACGCTACAAAACAAGAGGAAAAACTTGAAATTTAACCTTCGCTTGTAAATTTGCTACAGGAAAAATGTATTTCTTGCCGGTGAAAAAGACGGTTTTTTTAGTCCCCACAGCGAGAACAACCTTAATTACCCCGGTGTAAATTGCGCAAAAGAATTTGAGCAACCAAAAACTCGAGCTTTTAGCGTGTTACAATTGGTGTTTTTTTACGCTACACAAAAGAGGAAAATTTGTTTTAACCTTGTTTGTAAATTATGTACGGGAAAAAAATTTTTTTTTGTGGTGAAAAAGGGGTTTATTTTAGTCCCCACAGCAGCAGAACAACGTTTAATTTAAACCACTGGATGTAAATTGCGCAAAAAAAAATTGAGAAACCCAAAAAATGGGATTTTTGTAGGTTTTAAAATGGCTTTTTTTTTTCGTAAAACAAAAAGGGGAAAAAAACCTTGTAATTAACCTTCGCTTGTAAATTTGCTACAGGAAAAATTTATTTTTTTTGGCGGGTAAAAAGAGGGTTTATTTTAGTCCCCACAGCGCAGAACAACGCTTAATTAACACGGATGAAAATTGCGCAAAAGAATTGGAACCCAAAAAAATCATTTTTGTGGTTTTTCAATGGCGTGTTTTTTACGCTACACAAAAGAGGAAACTTGTAATTAACCTTGCTTGTGATTTGTACGGAAAAATTTATTTTTTGCTGGTGAAAAAAGCGGTTTTTTTAGTACCACAGGCAGAACAAGTTTAAATTTAACCCATGGATGTAAATTGGCAAAAGAATTAGAAACAAAAATACGAGCTTTGTAGCGTGTTACAATGGCTTTTTTTTTAGTACAAAAAAGGAAAACTTGAAAGAAAACCTTGTTGTGATTTGCTACAGGAAAAATGTATTTTTTGCCGGTGAAATAAAACGGTTTATTTTGTCACCACAGCACGAACAACGCTTTTTAAACCCCTGGATGTAAATTGCGCAAAAGAATTGAGCAGCCAAAATGAAGTGGTATTTGTATTGTAAAAACGCTGTTTCTTTAAATGATACAACGGGAAAAGGGCTTAGTCAATGGATATTCAATGTGCGTGAGCAGATAGCTTAAATGTATATAAAGCTGCACTGGAAACATTGGACTTCGATCCAATACCCCACAAAACCCCAAAATAGAATTTAAAGGGAAAAGCAGTCTCTGAGACAAGTGGACAACCCCAAAAATCGTGTATAAAAAATGAGTTTTTAGTATCAGCTTTCATAACGCCCGGCAGCCTTCCTAATCGTACAGTGAGAGGGGTATGAGCCCCCAGCATCGCCCCCCGGACTTATATAGTGCGGTGACGTCACAGAATCCCCCCGGTTTTTGATTGGCTTTCTTAAAATGTCTGCGGTATCCCCCTTTTTCCTCCCGGTTCTTTCCCCCATGTAACGCCATGGCTCGTAGCCATTTTTCAATCAAAAGCCCCCTTTTTACCGAAGTCCCCCAAAGTTCGTTTTTGTTTAAACCGAAGTTTTCCTAAAATTCTAAAACGAATTCCACTTCTTTTAGAATCAATTACCCTCTCAGTGGTCAATAAAAACGTCAACTCATCCCAATAAAAAAAAAAAGTCCATAAAAGCTCCGTTTTACAGAAAAACTAAAAAGTAATGGTGTCAGAATTGGAAACTAAAACATTTTTTATAGACATTTTTTTATTGTTTAATAAAGCAATTTAAAACATAAAAAACTATATAAAATCTATATCATTGTAATTGTATCGAACGCATAGTAAAGTTATTGTGTCATTTACACTGCACGGTGAACGCTATAAAAATGAAGCCCAAAAAACAATGGCGGATCCATTCCCCCCCTCCACTTTTATGAAACACCTGCGCACCCAAAATGCACAATGCACCCCTACATGAGATCCATGAGGTGTTAAATCCAAAATGGGGCAACTTCCGGAAGTTATCATCTGTTCTGGTACTTTAGGGGCTTTTCAAGTCCGGCATGGCACTCACCAAAATCTCCATTCCAAAAGCCAAATAGCGCTCCCTCCCTTGTACGCCCTGCCATGCGCGCAAACATCAGTTTACACCCATATATAGGGTACTGCTGAACTTGCGTAACAAACTTTGGAATGCTTGTTTTCCAGGATTACTTATAAAAATGAAACATTTTAAGCTAAAATTGCAGATTGTTGGGAAAAAATAAATACATTTTTGATTTTCACAGCCTAACTCTAAATAAATTTGTGAAACACCTGTATGGTCGATATGCTCACTGCTCCCCTGGATATATTCCTTAAGGGGTGTAGTTTCCAATACGGGGTCTTTTTAGGGGTGTTTATTATATTTTAGCACTTTAGGGTGTCAGCAATCCTGAAATGGCACCTAAATAAAATTATATTGAAAATGAGACCCCAAAGTCCTATTCTGAGTCTTGTGGTTGAGCCAAATAGTGCACTATGGCCACATATGGGATATCTAAAAATGGCAGAATCTGGGGAATTAATATTAAGTTGCATTTCCATGGTCACATATACCGTGTTCCAGGGAGTAATGAATAAAATTTGAAAATCTGCAATAAAAAGTGAAATTTCACCTGCACTTTGCTTTAATTTCTGTGAAACACCTAATCGGGTAATAAACTTCCTAAATGCTGTTTTGAATACTTTACGTGGTATAGTTTCTTAGATGGGGTACCTGGCATACAGGCCCCTTAAAGCCACATCCGAACTGGACTGATCTTTAAAAGTATTAATGTTGCAAATTTTCTTGAAAATGTGAAAAATTACTACTAAATTTCTAAGCCAACTAATGTCGTAAAAAAATTTAAAAAAATTTAAAATGATGGAAAAGTACAGTAGAAATATGGTAGATGCTAGTTGTAAACTATTTTGTGGTGAATAATTATCTCTTGCACGCAGAAATTTTGGATCTTTGAAAATGAATTTTTTTTCCAAATTTTCACATTTTGATTTTTTTCACAAACAAACAAGGATTCTATGGACCAAAATTTCTTACTTACTTAAAGCACAATGTGTCACGAGAAAACAATCTCTGAAATACATGGATAGGTAAAAGTGTGAGAAAGTTATTCTCACATAAAATGACATGTCAAATTTCAAAAACAGGGCTGTGTCAGGAAGGCCAAAACTAGTTGGGCCCTTAAGGGGTTAAAATGGTCACCGTGTGGTATGAATGACATGCTAGTTTTATTCAGCATGTAGATACGATTACAGCAATATAGGGAGTCCTCGACTTACACCGTCCCGACTTACATCTGTCCCCTAGTTACAAACGGAAACTTATGGGGCATGCTGGCACTGGTAGTTCCATGTTCTACAGCAGATAGTAGCTGTGCAATGACAAGTTCCAACATACCACAGCAGCAAATGAGGTGAAAATGAGGTGAAATCTTCTTAGCAGGAGCACAGACAGCAAAACAAATGTAAAAACCCTTCCCTGCGCTATCTAAAACTAAAAAAAAAAAAAAAAACTTTTGTGCTGGAATTACATTTAATAAAAATACCTGTTCCGACTTACATACAAATTCAAGTTAAGAACAAACCTACCGTCCCTATCCCACTCGTAACCCGGGGACTGCCTGTACCCAATTTGTATATTTTTTATGTTTTACTAGTTTTACACTATAAAAACACTTTTATTCAAAAAGGAAAACACGTTTTTGCATCACCATAGTCTGAGAGCCATAACTTTTTTATTTTTCTGTGTACAGGATAAGTATATATTAGTATAATTTTTGTTGGTATCATTTTTGGGGGGACAAGGCTTTTAGCTCGATTTTAAATCAGTTTTTTGGAAGGCAGGGTAAAGAAAATACTGCAATCCTACTACTGTTTTTTATTTTTATTTTTAACAGCGCTCACCGTGCAATATATGTGACAATTTAGTTTTACTCTGTGGGTTGATACAATTATGGCGATACCCAATTGATATAATTTTTTATTATGCTGAAGCACTTTTAAAAAAAAGTGTTTTTGTTGTGTAAAACAATATTTATGCGTCACTATCTTCTGATAGCCATAAGTTTTTTTATTTTTTTATTTTTCTGTATACATAGCTGTGTAAGGGCTTCTTTTTGTAGGATGATCTGATGTTTTTATTGGGACCACTTTGGCATTTAAATGAGTTTTTGATGGCTTTTTATTTCATTTAATGTGCTGCGGGATGAAGGTAAATTGCAATTCCGTGAGTGTTTTTTATTCTTTATTTTTTTACAGTGTTCACCATGAAGGTTAAATAACATGACAGATTTATATGGTAGGTTGTTATACATGCAGTGATACCAAATATGTGTGCTTTATTCATTTTTTTTTTTGTGGGCGATTGGCATCTGGAAAGGGGAAAAGGGCGATGGACATGTTTTTATTTTATTTTTTGTGTTTTACTTTTTTATTTTTTGTGGTTTGTAACTTTTTTTTTTTTACTTTTCATCATAGGGGACTTGAAACAATGATATTTAGCTCACTGCTACAATGGAGAGCAGCACACAGCATTACTGCTGTATACTGCTTACCATGACACCTGTCAAGCACTATACCCAGCTATGTCCACAGGATACGGAACAGGCATAGTGATGTCAAAGAAAGCCCAGGAGCCTTTGTTAAGCTTCCAGGCTGTTAGGTCATCAGCCGCCTTATTGCACTGCGGCTGCTCTGTTTTTAGTGACGGGGCAGCTAAGGGATTAATCTAAGGGGGTAATTTGCAGCTGGTCTTATGCTGTGATTGTGCGGGCACTACTTGAGAATCCACCCAATGTCCAGGAAGCACCTATACTGAAAATCACTTACGCTACGATGTATAGCTACGTCCAATGTCGGGAAGAGGTTAAACGGCATTAAGATGACAGATCTTAGTGATATGTTGATGAGTTGGGTAAGAGTGGGATAATCACTTCAATTACTGAAGTTAGAGATGAGCTGGTATGGCATTGAGGGGGCAGGTAGTGAGGTAATATAAATAATAATAAATAATTGTTTAGCTCGGGACACTTAGTCCTCAAAGTGTTACCTTGGTACAGAGATACGTATAAAAATTAAATTGTACCCTGCTGTAATGCCAGGCATGGCCACACCTTATATGCAACAACGTGCCTGGGTAAACAAAGAAGTACAGAGTGCTCCACCTGGAGCATAGCGGGTCAGTGGAGTTGCCAAGAATCTAACACAGATCAAAGATAGGCTATCAATATTCAAGTCCTTGAAAACTCAGGTTATGAAAAATCTTTCATATGTACTTAGGTTCTCCAGGCATCTGTGTAGACTTTCCCAGATGAAGCACTTATCCTGGCCTTGGCACCATTCAGGATGTTAAGTGAAACTGTAGGTTATAATTATACAGAGAAGCAGATAAGAGACAAATAAGGAGATATTAATAATATTTGTGAATCTTATAATAAATAGAGCATATGGACAACATAGTGGGCTCAATGGCTGTGTCCCACAGCAAGATAGATAAAACTGAAATACTGTAGACTAAATATATTATCTCCAAAACAGTGGTGAAATGTGCATGAGACCTTTAGTAATAAAGTTGGCAAAGAAGGGAAAGTAGAGCATTCATTTTTGTTAGTGTAGAATTGAAATGTCTTGGTACCATAAAAGTGAACAATTCTAACATCAATCTATACAAAATTTGTGCATGTTTTCCCCCAAACA
>JAODAL010047934.1:0-29455 GCA_025379985.1 Phyllomedusa bahiana | reverse complement strand
ATGTGGCCACGAGAATGATAGTCCCACGTCTCCAGTTCCCCTGCCCCAGATGGATTTTTTTTCAGCATCTGTTCCAGGACATTAAGCAGTGGAATGACGTTATTCAATCCCGTAGTCCTGGCCCCTACTGACAAATAACGTCGCCCTCCCTCGAATGGCCTCAACATACGGCAGGTGTCACGCATGAAGCTGACACTGGCTGACATCAAAGTATACACGAGTGGGAGTACTTCTGTACTGCCTGGATCATCAAAAAATCGTTAATAATGGCCTTCTCTGTTCATACAGTCGGTCCAACATGTGCAGCTGGAATTGCAATGGGGTTTGAAACATCGCATATCAGAGTGTGATGGGGGAGGCCGTTCTGGTCCGCTGTAACTCAAGGAGGGTGTTCCTGGCTTTGTAACGAATGGATAAATTGGCATGGGCACAGTTTTTCCCTGCCATTTTCCAGAAAAGTTTCTGAAGATCGTTGAAGACTTCAAGTGAACCTTTCAACAACCAGATTGAACACGTGCGCCATGCAAGGGCGCATGGACCCATCCCTCCCTTCGGTGCAGCCGAAGCGCGGACACCATGACCCCCCCATTGAGTCCTTCACCTAATGGTGTCCGATTTGCAAGTTGTCGCGGAGAAAGAGCCAAACAACACCGATTTCTTTGCAGCTTGACGCGGAGCAAGTATCCTCCCATGTGGTGACTTTGTTTCGCCGATGCAAGCCAGGTGTTAGAACTGCCGTGAACACCGCTTGTGTGCCCCTTACACATGTTGGGTATGATGGAGCAGTACTGTGGAGGCTGAGATGGTGGTGGTGTGTGTGAAAGGAGGATGTAGCGGACATTGGCCGCAGAAGCAGCAGTTTTGACCAACGTGCAGTTGCTTGCGGCGCAGGATTGGACCACCAATCTGAGCCACGTTTTCTTCCCATGTCCTCACCGGATGGTTGAACGCTGGCATGGTGTAGGACGCCAGGGCCGTGGTGCCAACGTTAGCTCCCAGGCCACGCTTCATCACTCTTCTGCCTACAAATTCTACAATACCATAATCGGCTCCCTTCTCCGGTGTCAAAGCAAAGAACTGCCACCCGCCGAGTATCGAATTTTAACCCGCCAAAGCTTCCGCACTGAATCGACTACAGCTCGCCGCTTTCCTTTCGCGGAGTCCCCTGGTGCCGCTAACATTCTTGGACCTGCTAAGCGGGTTTTTTTAACCCCGTGGCCACATGTCTCCCCGACCTCACACTGCTGCATCCTGCGTGAACTCACGGCCCCACACCGACCCACTTGCTGGCTTGCGCCGCTGGCCTGACCACCGCGCAAGCTGACGCCCTCTCTCCTGACGATGATGGAAGCCCTTGTCCTCACCCGGTCTCCCCAAGTGCGGTCGCTACATCGATCACTAATTTGTGTTTCATCGTCAATGCTGTCATCAACACCCGTCTTGGTATGCATATGCTGACCCCTCACAAACTGACCTCCCCATGCCACTCGTCAACATCTATACTTTGCCCGCCCTCTACACTAGCAAGAATCAGGATATTGACTCTCATTTTTCTTTTCGCTTGCCAAGGTAGCTGCTGGACTTGCCCCCTCCCTCAAATTGTTCATCCTCGCTATATAGTGGCGCTGAGCCCAGACCACATAGTAGATCTCTGGCTGAGGAACCGGATTGAGGTACAGGTGGAGGGCCGCTGACATGCCGCTCGGCCACGGGCATGCCAACCTAAGGGTTTTGTTGTCCCGATGACATCCCCAACCGACTACTTTGGGCTGGGGTTGTCAAGATGTCATCGGGAAGAAGAGTAGTTACCTACGACAACCAATCAAGAACTCTTGGGTTGCAATCAGCACACGGCCGCAGATGTACAGCGGCAGTTTGTGGCCTCAACCGAGTGACCCCTGCTGCAACGTCGCCCTTGCTGTGCTGCGACCTGGCCCCTGGAATGTTTGTTCCTCTCTGCCACTCGCAGGTGAAGAAACCCTGCCACCTCTCTGTCTGGACATACTGTTTTTGTTCTAAATTTACAGACACTGTTTTGATGAAGAATCTGTATAAATAAATACACACCCTGTATATGACTCCAAATTAACCCACAAAGAAGCTTTGGGTAACCCGTTGGATATAAATTGGCGCTCCACAAAGGGCAGGAGAATATTGACTTGTATTTGCCGTTTTCAAAAACTCTGTGTATTTTACTGAATATAAAAGCACAAACAAGCTTAATAACCTTCGGTATATGAATTTATGCTACATAATTTTTTTCTTCTGTGGCGGTGGAAAAACAAAGTTTTTCTTTTACTGATACAACTTGCAAGAACAAACGCTTAATTAACCCCTGGATGTAAATTGCGCAAAAGAATTTGACAGCACAAACTACTTTGCTTTGTAGCTGTGTTACAATTGCGTGGTTTTCTACGCTACACACCAGATAGAAAAAATTGTGTAATTTAAACCTCTGCTTGTGAATTATGGTAGCAAGTAAAATTTTATTTTTGGCGGTGAAAAAGACGGATCTATTTTTGTCACCATAAGCACAAAACGGCTTAATTAACCCCTGGATGTAAAATTGATGCGCGAAAAAAGAAATTGGGCAACCAGAAACTACGTAGCTTTGAAGCGTGTTACATAATGGTGTTTATCTACGCTACACCACAAGAGAAAAATTGTAATTAATCTTTGCTTGTGAATTATGGAACAAGGAAAATTGTAATTTTTTGGCGGTGAAAAAAAAGACGGTCTTATTTTTGTCACCACGAGCACATAAAACAACGCTTAATTAACCCCTGGATGTAAATTGAGCAAAAGAATTAGAGCAACCCAGAAACTACTAGCTTTGTATCGTGTTACAATTGGCGTGTTTTCTGTCCACTACGCTACAACAACAAGATAAAAAATTTTAATTTAACCTTTGCTTGTGATTATTGTACAGTAAAAATTGTATTTTTTTGGCCGTGAAAAAACGTCCTATTTTGTGTAACCACCAGCAACAAAACAAACGCTTATTAACCCCGGAAATTCAAAATAGCGCAAAAGAAATTGAGCAACCAGAAACTACTAGCTTTGTAAGCGTGTCTCCATCCAATGAAGATGGGCGTGTTTTCTAACGCTACGCCAACAAGAGAAAAATTTAATTAACCTTTGCATGTGAATTATGGTACATGAAAATTGTATTTTTTGGCGGTGAAAAAAGACGGTCCTATTTTTTGTTACCACCTAGACAGCAACACAAAAACAACGCTTAAATTACCCCCTGGAAGTAAATTGCGCAAAAAGAATTGAGCAACCAGAAACTACTAAGCTTTAGTAGCGTGTTAACAATTGCGGTGTTTTTACGCTACACAACAAGAGAAAAAAATTGATAATTAACCTTTGGCTTGTTGAATTATGGTACAGGAAAAATTGGTAATTATTTGACGGTGAAAAAATACGGTTTTATTTTTGTCAACCACCACCGCAGAAAAAAAACGCTTAATTAACCCCCTGGATATAAATTTGCGCAAAAGAAATGAGCAGCCACAAACTACTTAGCTTTGTACGTGTGTATACGAATTGCGTTTTTTCTCTACTACCTACAACAAACAAAAGAAAAAAATGTTGTAATTAAAACGTTTCGCTTGATGTGAATTATGGTAACAGGAAAATTGTAATGTTTTGGCGGTGAAAAAGACGGTTTCATGGAGTCACCACAACAGCAAAGAACAACGCTTAATTAACCCCTGGGATGTAAATTGCGCAAAAGAATTGAGGCAGCCCAAAAAAGAAGTGTATTTGTATTATAAAAAAACCCCCTTGGGGGGGTGGGTTTCTTTAAATGAAATAGCAACAGGAACTGCTTAGATCCCCCTTGGATTATTCAATGTGCTGTGGAGACAGATAGCATTTAAAATGTATCTGCAGCTGCAGTTGACGCACACTGGACTTCAGATCCAATACACCGAAAAAATCAGAAATAAACGATTAAGAGAACAGTCTCTGAGACAAGGCTGAGACACCCCCCCAAAAATCGCTGTATAAAAAATCAGTTCTTCAGTAACAATTCAGGCAGCCGCGGCAGCACCTTCCCTGATCAGTACAGTGAGAGTGGAATGAGCACCTAGCGTCGGCCCGGACTTAATAGTGCGTTGACGTACAGAATCCGCGCCGTTCTCTGATTGGCTTTCTCTCTGCACATGTCAAGCAAGCTATGCCCACCTTCTTCCCCTCCGCAGAGTTGCTTTGCCCCCATGTAACGCCATGTGCTCGCAGGGCATTTTTATCAATCAAAAGCACACTTCGTTTCAACCCGAAGTACCCAACGTTCGACTATCGTTCAGAACCGAAGTTTTTCCCTGAAATTTCTAAACGAATTCCACTTTCGTTTAGAAATCAATTCCGCCCATCTCTAATCCAAGCCCTTCCTTGTGAACTCAGGCAGCGAATTCACATGACATTTCCTCTGGCAGAGAGTTACCACAGTCTCCACGCTCTAACAGTAAATAAATATCCCTTTCTATGTGATTATTTAGAAACTTTCTTTCCCTCTTTCCTCAAGGGACGTAGAGGATGCCGCCCCCTTGTTTCTAGATACAGTCCCTGGGTAATAAAAAAATCCTTTAAGGAGAACTCTATAATTGGCCCTTAATATATTTCAACATATTTTATTATGTCCCCCCGAAGCCATCTTTTTCTACTAACTAAATAAACCTAACCTTGCTAAACTTTCTGATATTCAGTCCACCCATCCTTTTTAATATATTTTTTGTTTGCCCGCCTTATTACCTTTTCAAAGCTCTACAATGTATTTTCCTGTGCACTGTGCCCAAAAACTGTATCACAATATTCCATGTTTGGTCCTAGACCAGTGACCTGTATAGTGTGGGAGAATAATGGTTCCATCATGTGCATCCTATGGCCCATTTTTTACTACACCCCCATGATCCATTAGCCTTTTATGCCAGGCTGCTGCCTTACAAACTGTCTGCTACAGTTAAGTTTTGTCCACTAGGATTCCAAGTCCTTCTCTCATGTACACGTTACCCAGCGGTTTTTTTTTTTCCAGTTAACAGTAAATCATGTAATGGATTTTTTCCTCCTGCCAATGGCATAAACCTTGCGAATTATCAGTGTTAAACTCTCCATCCTGATCTGACACTTTTCTCTGCCCAGGCCCTCCAACCTGATCCAATTCCCTTTGTAAATAACAAATTAATCCTCCTAGTGTGGATTCCTTTACATTGGCTTATATCATCCTGCTGCAAAAAAAAATCGATATTCTTAACTATGCAATCCCTGTGTAAGATCAATTTATGAAAAATTAAAGAGATAGGCCCAATACTGAGCCCTTGGGGTACACCCACTAGTAAACAGGGAAATTCCAGTCTGAGTATGCACCGTAATTACCACCGCCTTTGTTTTCTATCATTGACCCATTTGCTTACCCACTTGCACACATTTTCCCCCTCATTCCAAGCATTCTCTTTAACCTTACCAACCTTTTATGTGGAAACAGTACAAATGCTTTAGAAAAATCCAAAATAATGTGACATCCAGTGCTCAACCCCCGATCCAGTCCTGGAAACTATACCTCCCTCAATAGAAGGCTGAATGAGATTAGTCCTGACAGGACCTGATCCTTTCCAAAAACCCATGCTGGAAACGGCGTTATAACCATTTATTTTCAAGTGAGATACTCTTAGATACGCATCTCTAGAAAACCTTCAAACATTTTTTACCCACAACAGAGGTTAAGCTTAGCCGGCCGTAAAGTTTCCAGGATCCCTTTTTTGTCCCCTTTTTTGAATATTGGCACCACATTTTTGCTATGGGCGCCAATTCCTTTGGGACATACCCCGTTATTATACAGTCCCATAAATATTAAAAATAGGGGCCTAACTAACACATTACTTAAGCCACCCTTAGGACCCGCCCGCATTTGTATACCGTCAGGCCTGTGGGATTTTTGTCCTATTTTTAATCTTCCTAAGGCCGAGCGCACTTCTTCCTGGGTTAACAAGAAAACGATTTAAGATTGGAATTTAACCTCCACCCTTATGCTCCCATCAACAGGAAGCTCAATCCTCCTGCGTAAATAACAGTGGAGAAAGAAAGTGTTTTAATATAGGCTTTCTTTTTTTCCTCATCGCCCTCTATAGTCTCTCCCTCAAGTAACTTTTATTTAAAGAGGCCCAACAGTTTTCTTTTTTTTTAATCTTTCTACTATTTATATTAGTTAAAAAATATTTTGGGGGTTAGTTTTTGCTTTCTATTGCAATACGTCTTTCTGTCTCCAGCTTTGCTGTCTTTATCTTTATTTTATCTTTTATTTTTATTAATACTTTTTAAATTGCCTAAAATTTAAACTACAGCCTAACATATTGTTAGATGGCAGCCGGAAAGGTCTGCAATGGTGTATATATTCCGCCCGGGTTTTCCGTCATGCACAATGATAAAACGGATGGCAAGCGACTTCAAATGAGAAAAATTCGCAAGGTCCCGCCCCACTGGTAGTGGGCAGTTTACGTGTCACCGAGGTACTGGCCTTGGTGATGTTAGAGCCGTTGATTTTCTGTTGTCCAGACTTTGCGGGAAAAATATGATTGGCACATGTTCAACAGCTGTAATAGCAGTTGGAAAACAGCTTAATCCGGGGGAAAACCACCCGGCTCTTACCTGGGAGCAGTCAAATGGTAGGGTGGGTTACTGCGCTCCCCCAGGTTTCCATTCCACAGTTTAGGCTGCCCTTAATAAAATCAATCTTTAGTCAGCTGACTAGGTGTGGCTGTTACCCAAGGCAAAAGAATTTTGACCTGAGAGGTTACGGACTGGAGAGAGGCAAGACCTCCCATACAGCCATGGCTGGGTTTAAGGTGTAGTGAGGATAACTACCTTTGTACTAGCCAGTGCTCAGACGAGCAGGAGTTTATTTCATTTGTTTGGTTTTATGTTTTTCACCTGTTGCCACTGTCTTGTTTGAACATGTGCCAATAAAATACGGAGCACCCGTATTTGGACTATAAATCTGTCTGAGTCTCTGTCAAACTGGACGTTTGCTACTATCCCAGAGCGGTTGCGGCTCACAATATGTACCCCCAAAATGGTCCTGCAAAATATATGACACCCACAGTAATGACACTTCATGAGATAAGAACTTTGATTCAGATTGTACCCATTTCTGATAAAAGAGGGCATTTTTGGAGGTACATGGCTCAATTTGTAATTTTGGGAATGGGGCAGGGGTACCAATTTTCTTTTTTGATTTCTAAAAGTCAAAAACAACCTATATTTATTTAGGATTATTGTGGTAAAGGTGAAGCAGGAACATCCACATAGTACATTGTACATCTACATAGGTATTTGAGCTACTCCTGTTTACTCAATAATTACCATGGGAATGTTTTACTTAGGCTTCAGGCTAACAAACTAAAAATTGCCAACACTACAGTCAGGGTTGGAACAAAAGCAGTCGTCCCATCCCTTTATTTAATCCTTTAAAAAAAAAAAAAAACAGCTCAGAATGATATAAAAGTTGCAGTGTTGAATTTACTGACCCCTCTGCTGCTCCAACATCTGGGCTTTCCCACTGGTCTGTACTTACTGGTCCTTCTTTACATGGACATGGGACTGATGCAGACGCTTAAGTATCCAAACTGCTTTAAAGTGCAAGTAAAGTTTTGATCATAGCTGCTTTTCAGTGGGCACAATTGAGTTGCCAGCTGGATCACGTTGACTTGCATGCTGTGGCAGGGCAGCTTCACAGAGTGGCATGTTTCTGCCACTAGATGTGTAAAGCGGACAGATTGGTATATATTGATTTGGAAGACCTGCAGAAGGATTTGGTCAAGACTGGGGAAAAGTTCATCTCCACTCTAGATCTTAAGTTCATCAGGTGACACCTGGTAGAGATCTTTAAAGGGACACTTTCATCCGAGAAGGAGTATTTTTGTTGAATCCAATATTCATAGAGCACTTTTTCTTTAGAGGCTTTAGAAATATTTTTGCTTATTTTGGCAATCCTATGCAATTACAATGTTGTCCTTCTCTAGCTGGAATAAAAACTTCTGTAGGCAGGCAACTAATTCACTTTACTTCCTGCTGTTTTTCTCTATATAGTTCATTAAAGGGCGGAAATGACAATGATTGTCTTTTTTTTCTCCCCACAGGGCAGTAAATTAAAACCAGAGCAAACAAATAATAGGGTTTTTTTTTTGTATGGAAAGGGTGTTTTTACATTAGTTTGCTGATAATCTTCCTTCTCGGGCCCCATAGATGCAGAAGAACCATCAAGGTTGTCATGGCGGCCCCGGGCGCCACTCCCCCTTTCCGGCCCCGTTCCCCCCCCTGTGGGGCTTCGGCGCGGCATCGCGGTCCCCCCGCGGCCATCTTGCCCCCACCCGGCTC
Source organism: Phyllomedusa bahiana (assembly GCA_025379985.1). Lineage (NCBI taxonomy): Eukaryota > Metazoa > Chordata > Amphibia > Anura > Hylidae > Phyllomedusa > Phyllomedusa bahiana. Next base: position 21,079 of record JAODAL010047934.1, on the reverse strand, counting down.
ATTACCTGGCCCCCTCCAGGCACGCCGTCTGTCTTTTCCGGGCCGTCGTGCTGTGCCCCCCCCCCTAGCGCCGTGCGCGCGGTGGTTCTTTTAAAGGGCCATGCCCCGGTAATTGGCCCCAGCACTCGTTCCCAATTGTGGGTGCTTAGAGGAGTTTGGAGTGTCTTAGAGTCCGTATTGTTACCCTTTGTACCAGTCCGTCCCCAGTTTCCAGACTTCCCTTTGCCCCCCTGCCTGCCCTTCGCCCGTCTTGACCACGAACCTCTCCCGTCCCCGCCCTTCTCCCTGTCCCCGCTACCCCTCGGGATTACATTTTGTACACGCAGACCCCGGCCGCCTCCAAAAGCAAGTCAGTAGGGGTAGCGCCCGGTAGCCTACCCCGCAGCAACCCCAAACCCCTTTTGCGGCGGGCTCTGGTGAAAACGGGGCTACTTGATTCCTTTTCCCGGCGTGGCTTAAGTATCATGCTTGGGGTGGTACGAACCCAACCGAACCCTCACAGTAAAATCGGCCATGATTCCCCCAGGGTCCTCTGCTGAACTTCGGACTTGACGGCCGTCCCCCCCCCAAGGCCAGCGTATGCCCAGCTCGGGGCCCATGATGCAGACCCTTGGGGCCGTTACCTCCGCCGGCGGCGGCTGCCCCTCCCCCAGCCCCATCGCTCCTGCACCCCATGGGCCCCGCTCCTGCCCCGGGACCTTCGCGGCATCTCCCGCTCCCCCCCGCTATGATGGGACCTCAAGAAGTGCAGGGGGGGTTTATCAGAATGCTCCTCCCAATTGAGATGCTGGGACATATTTCCTACAGAACGGGCTAAAGTGGCCTTCATTATTAGCCCCCTAACTGGCGAAGCTCTGGCCTGGGCCACCACGTTTGGGGGATGAGGAGATCCGCAAACAGTAACCTGAAAGTCTTCCCCCGGGGTTCCAAGTCTTTGGGGGGAACTGGTCGCCCCTCCTCTGCGCCGCACTTTGCTCCTTTCCCCGTCAGGGGACTCCATTTGGGGGCCCAGTCTCTGGCAGTCCCACTTTAGCCTCGGGGTTAACGGGAAAACAATGAGGTTGGTAAAACTTTCGGGCAAGGCCTCTCGGGACCTTTTTAGGACGAGTCGCGGGTCGGACCTGCCTTCCTCAGGGGACAAAATTTGTTTGGGTTTGGGCCCACCCAATCGATACCCTTTTGCCTAAAAGAAAACAAAGCTCCCCCTCCAATGCAGCCTACCCAAAAACCGGGCGGCTACCTGGGTTAGCCCCTATTTTTCAACGCCCACCGCAACCTCCGAAAAGGGTTTTCATGAGGACGAACCCATGCAGGTGGTAAGGGAAATTTGACCCAGGGGGGAACGCTCACGCACGTCGAGGAAATTTGTTTTTCTATGGGGGCGGTTCCACCATTTTCATTGGAGACTGTCCGGTGCGCCGGGAAACTCCCGCACCTGGGGCTCGCAGGAGGGGCAACCCGGGTGTCAGTGCCCCTCCCCCCGTTGACCATTCCAGTTCTTTGGGGAACTTCCCCGGACATTTACCCCCAGGCCACCCCCTTTCCCGGACTCGGGGTCCGCCGGTTTTAACTTTATCAGCACGCATGGGTCCCATACCGGCTTCCAGTGACCCCCTGCAGAAACCATGTTTGTCCTCCGTCGGGCAAATGCCTCAAGGATCCCAATTCGGTTCTGAAAATGGCCCCTCACCTTGCAGATTGGCGCGCTACATCAGAAAACAGGGGAAACTACTCTACTCCCTTTTCCCTCTTCTGAGATCCTTCTGGGCCTTTCCCGGCTACAAGAGCACGTGCCGCCCCAAACTGGAACACCCGGCGGATTCTTCGTTGGGGGCTGCAGGGCCATCACGATGTTGGGCGCTCTGCCAGCCTGGGTCGCCTCTACCGAGTCACAAAGCCCTGCCAGGTCGCCTGCTCCTTCCCAGGATTTTTCCGATGGTTTTCTAAAAGACAGGCTAAAAACTCTGCCTCCGCCCCGGCCCCTTTCGTTTGCCCTATAGACCTGCAACCGGTAACTCCCCCGGGGCAGAGTTTACCCCTTTTCCGTCCCGGAACAAAGCGATGTCCGACTACTTCAAGAAATTCCGCAAAGGCTTTTCCGCAATCGTCCTCGGCCTGGGGAGCCGGAACCCTTCTTTGTAGAAAAAAAAGATGGAAACCCTCCGGGCCCTGTACGATTATGGGGCCTAAATAAAAAAAACCGTAAAGAATCGTACCCCTGCCTTGTCTCGGAGCTTTTTGCCCGCCTTCGGGGCCAAAATCTTTTCCTAAACTGGACCTCCGGGGGTGCTTCAACCTGATTCGGATCCCGGAAAGGTGACGAGGGGAAAAAAGCCTTTAAACCCCGGATGGCCCTTTCAAATATAGTAGCCTTTGGGATCTGCAACCCCCCCGCTGTTTTCCCCAAAACTTGAATGAATTTTCCCGGGGATTTTCTATGTCTGCGTTATTTTTTTATCAACGATTTTTTATCTATTTCCTGCCCTAGAGCCCTACGTACCGCCCGCCAGGTGCTCAGACTCTCTGAGACCACCAACTTTATCCCAAGTTGGAGAAGTGCCTATTCGGCGCACCCCCCTCCCCTTTTTTGGGTAACGTTCGGATAAAGGGTTTCCAGATGGCCCCCGCCAACTCTCTGCTGCCCTACGGGGCCCCCGTCCGGGGGCCTTCGGGGCCACCCCAGCGCTTTTTGGGCTTTCCCAAATTTTACAGGCAATTTATCCCCAGTTCTCCTCTCTGGGGCTCCAATGGTGGCCCTCACCAAGAAGGGTGCTGACCCCAAATCATGGCCTTCCCAAGCCCAAGAGGCATTCAAACTCTGAAAGCTGCGTTTGCCTCCCCTCCTGCCCCCTCTGTCCGGGGCCCCCAGCGCCCGTTTTCTTAGAGGTCAACGCCCCTCTTTGGTCCGGCGCGTCCTTCTGCGAATTTCCCCCTGGGGAAATTGCGGACGTGCGGATTCTTCTCCAAAACCTTCACTCCCGCCGAAAAGCAATTCAAATCGGGGATCGGGCTTCTTGCCAAAAAGTTGGCCCTAGAGGAATGGTGGCACTTGCTGGGGGGGGCTTGCCATCCCATAAGTTACACGGATTTATAAAAATCTTCTCTATTTACAATCTGCTCAGCGATTGATCCAGTCAAGCCGTTTTTCGCTTTTCTTGCCCGTTTTAATTTCCTTTACCTTCCGACCGGCTGAAAAAAAACGTCGGGCTGACGCCTCTCTAGATCCCCCGACACTGGGGGTTGGGGCCACCCCGCGCCCCATCATTTCCTCCGGGAAAGGTTCTTTCGGCAGCTCCCGTAGACCTTCAAAAATTACCTCCGGGGAAAACCTTTGTCCGTCCTGCTTTGCGGCCTGAATCCTTAAAAGGGGGCATTCTTTTCAACAGCAGGGTTTTCCGGGATCCGCAATCGTACAACTCATCTCGGATACTATTGGTGGGGCCCCCCCTCGCACAGGAGTTAGGGATTTTGTCCTACCCGTACCCCCGTGCTCGGAACAAAATTCCCCGCCTAACCCGCGGGTCGCTTTGCCTCTCCCGGTGCCCGAGAAACCTTGGTCCCTATTGCTTGGATTTTTGTACCGATTACCGGCCTCCTCCCGGAAAACACGGTCATTTGGGTGGGGGTGGACGATTTTCTAAAAACTCTTTGGCCCTGCCCGGGGTTTCCCCCGGCACCCCAGGCCCCCGCTATTCTTCCACCCCATCTTTTGGTTACACGGGCTCCCTTTGCAAAAAATCTCTGATAAGGGAGTCCCCTTTGTATCTAAATTTTTCGGGCTCTGTGTACTCGTTAGGGGCCCGTGGCTTTTTCATCTGCTACCACCCCTCAGACCAAGGGCAGGTGGAGAGGGTCAACCTAGTTTAGGCACTTATCTGCGACATTTTGTCTTCCCCGTAGGATAAACCCGGGGCTGAAACCCCTTCTCCCCGGGCGGGGAAATTTTCAAAAATAATTCCTAGACTCTGAGTTTGTAGAGCCGCCCCCTTTTTTTATTGTATTTGGGTTAAACCCCCCGCCTCTCCCCCACCGTTTCGTGTCAGTTTTGGGGATGCCCAAGTACGAACATCAAGTCACCTGGCGGCATCGTCGGCCCCTTTTTCAGGCTTCTATCGTACTAAAGTTTAGGCCGATAGGTAACGGCCCCCCACTGTATTTTAAACCAGGGGATTTGGGGTGTGGCTATCGGCCAAAATACATCCGCCCCCTTTTAAGGAAACCCACTACAAGTTGGGGGGTAAAAAATTTTGGGCCCCTTTTTGTGGTACTTCGTCAGCTTTTTAACCCGGTCTCCTACAAGCTCCGCTTGCCCCCCACTCTGCGTGTTCCCAACGCCCTTTCCCTGTCTCGCTCCTCAAACCCGTGGGGCTGAAAACGCTTCTCCCCTGGATCTGCCCCGCCTTCCCTTGGCCAACTCGGTAACATCTTTGGGGTCAAGGAGGTGCTGGCGCAGAAACGGAGGGGGAAGCGGTTCTTTCTCATAGACTGGAAGGGGTTCGGGCCAGGGGAGCGTTTGTGGGAGCCCGAGGGGAATTGTCCCAATTCCTTTTCTAGGTTAAAAAAAAAAGAGGGGGGAGACCTAAGGGGGGGGTACTTCTGGGCGGCTGCGGGCGCCATGCCCTGGGCCCTTCCCCCGCCTGTGGGTTCGGCCGGGCATCGCGGTCACCCGGCCCTCTCGTCCCCACGCCCGGGTCATTACCTGGCCCCGTCCCTGCCGCCGTCCTGTCCCCTTCCCCGGGCCCTGTGCGCGTGCCCGCCCCTAGCGCACGCGCGCGACGGGTGTCCCAGAATAAAGGGGCCGTGTCCCGGGAATTGGGCTTATTGCCCCGGGGATGGCCCCATATAAGGTTTCACGCCCCCCCGCACTGTTGCCAGATTTTTGGTGTGCTTAGGTGATTTGGGTGTTTAGATCGTATTGCTTTCCCCCTGTACCAGTCCTCCGCCCCGTTTCCCGACCTTGCCGCTTGCGCCTCCCTGACCTTCTGCCCGTTCTGAACCCCCGAATCGCCGCCTCCCCGACCTTTGCCTGTCCCCGACTAAAACCTCTGGATTACGATTTTGTACCCGCAGTACCCCGGCCGCCTCCGCAAGCAAGTCAGTCAGGGTAACGACCTGGGAGCCTCACGCCCCAGCAAGTCCATCCCCCCTTTGCGGCGGGCTTTTTGTGAAAACGGGGGGGCTTTGATTCCGTTCCCTGGCATGGCTTAAGTATCATAGCTTGCGGTGGTCCAGCTAATCCACCGAACCCTCACAGGAATCCTTTCACTCATTTTCTTTAGCAAGGCAGTGGTCGTCTTGGAGGTATGTTTGGGGTTATGTTGGAATACTGCCCTGCAGACCAGTTTTTAAAGGGAGGAGATCAGGCTCTGCCTCATTATGTCACAGTACATGTTGGCATTCATGGTTCCCTCAATGAACTGTAGTTCCCCACAGCCAACAGCACTATGGGTCCTAAAAAATGAATCCCCCAAATTTGCTTTTTGTAGACAAAACACCTTATCTTTGGCTCCTCACCTGGTTTCTGCCCCACACTCTTGACACATTGAACCAAATAAGTTTTTCGATCCATCGCCCCGGTATGGTTCCATTAAACAATTACCTTAATCTGCTTGTCTTTAGCAAACTAGAGGCTTCCTTCTGACACAATTTTATATATATATATATATATATATATATATATATACACACATACATACATACATCATATATATAATTTTAATTAATATATATATATATATTATATATATATATATATAATATTTTATACATACATAATTTAAAAAGATTGCATATTTTAAAGTATTACCATCGGGAAATAGGGGCTAGGATTTTCTCTCGCTCACTGTTAATTCTCGGTTGCTATAAAACTGTATAAAATTATATACATACAGCAATACTGAAAAAATCTTATTGCCAAAAACATTTTAGAACTATTTTATAGAAGGCTATGTCTACACAACACACAACAATGTCCTTTTCTCAGCGTTTTTAGAAAACGAAAAACACTGAAGAAACTGACATTTTTTCAGCTTTTTTCGTTCTCTAATAACGCTGAAAAAAAAACTGAGAACAGATCCCATCAACTTTATTAGAAAAAACGTTCTGTAGACACCATATAACGCTTTTTTTTTCTACTTGTTTTTGCTGCTGGTCGTTTTTTTAAACATGTTGCAAAACAATGACAGAGCAGAGCATAAAATGTACAATTGGAGTCTATGAAAAGGGGCGGACGTTTTTTTTTATGTGTTTTTGCAGAAATCCACAGCAATTATAAATCTGTGCCTTTATGTAAAAAAAAACAAAAAGCGTGCAAAAACCATGCAAAAACACATAAAAAATGAACCAAAAACGCGGTTGTTTTTTGAGCTGTTTTTGAGCTGCACTGGACAAAAAACTCAGTTTTATAAACGGCTTTAGGATTTGGTTTTCAGTGGTTTTTTGTCCAGTGCCATGTAGAACTAGCCAAAGGCTTTAAGAATCAAATTTTCATTTAATATTTTGAGCTACGTCTCCACTGCACACAAAAATTATAGTTTTTTCAACATTTTTTGTTTTCTAAAAACACTAAAAAAAAAGACTGAAAAAGAGGTTCCATAGACTTTATTGTTAAAAACTTTTATTTTTCTGGTCGTTATATTGAAACATGTTGCAAAAACGACTGAGTAGGGCCAAAAATTTATGATTAGAGTCTATGTAAAGCGTCTGACTGTTTTGGCACTTTTTTGAAGTGTTTTTTGCAGAAGTCCACAGCAAATGCTTTGAATTTATTAAAAAAAAAAAAAAAGGCATAAAAAACATGCAAAAAAAAGGCGCAAAAAAACGCAAGACGTGCCAAAAAATCTGACTTTTTTTCAGCAGCATTGACAGGCAGTGGCCAAAAAACTCAGTTTTATGAACATTTTTAGGAATTTTTTTTTAGGTTGATTTTTGTCCACTGCCGTGTAGACCTAGCCTTAGGGGATAGTAATTCCAGTTTACTAATACAGTATGCTTCATGTTGCAAAAAGCATGTTTTAACCTGTTCCATACTTTTCCCCTCAATCTGTTTTAATTCACACCATCTAAATACTGATATCTCATGTCTAGCTTCCACAAAGTGTCTTGCAATTGTGTTTTCTCCAAAACTTTTCTTTTGGTTAAATTCAATATCAGCTGTAGTATTTATTTTTGTTTAGAAGATCTTATCGCTGATCTATGCTCATTTATACGTATTCTTACAGCTCTACTCATCTGACCTATATATATTTTGCCACACAATCATTTGATTAAATACACCACCTGTGCGCTATTGCATGTAAAGAAGCCTCTACTATTGATTTGTGTACCTTTCAATGGATGGCAACTATTAGGACTAGAGATGGGCGAATTTCTCAAAAATTCGATTCGGTCACTTCGCCAAATTTTCCGTCAAAATTCGTTTCGGTCCGAATTACTTCGGCACGAATCGCGTTAAAAAACAGCTATTTCCAGGCTGCACAGAGCCTGCAGGGTGCTGCAGAACGTTGTGCCATGCTTAAATATGCAGAGGGAGCTTGGTTTGTGTCTTCATACAATGTTGTGTTTTTAGTATGACACGCACATAACTGCCCCCGCTCTTAGAATCGCTTCACTATAAAATTCCTGGGCACTTAAGGGGGCAAAACTGACCAAAAAAATCGGGGAAAATATGGGGCCCTGATAAAATTTCATGCCAGAAAAAAGTGGAAAAAAAAACAAGCTGAGAGCTCAGGTGGAAACATTATTTGACAGGTGGGGAAAGGGTGACAGGGGCAGCCCAGCGCATAGGTCAGCCAAGGGCACCAATGACTTCTGGGGGTGGCAAAACGGGAAGGAGGCCCATTTTTGGCCCCAATGACGGAGTGGGTGGTCACGGCGGAGGCAGAATGGGGGTTTAGGCAGGGGCCCACAATGACTTTTGGGGTGGCAAAACTTTGCAGGCCACAGAGTGGCACTTGGGGACACAGTGTGGAGGTCACGGTAGCAGCAGCATGGGGTTCAGGCCCAGGGGTTAAAATCTCATTTGGAGGGGGCCCAAAACGGGAAAGTAGGCCCCAAAAAGAGTGGCAAAAGACAAAAGGGGGAGGGCACGGGCACCCCACTTGCGGGGTCAGACAGTGGCGCAAGGGCCCAAAGTGTGGAGGTGGGAAAGCAGCCAAAGGCAGCAGGGAGGTCAGACTGTGGAAAAAACAAATAAAATTTGGAGGTGGGCAAATAGGAGGAGGCCTCAGGGGGTGGCCACAAGGGCTGAGTGGGGGGTTTAAACGGGGCGGCAAAAAGAGGTCAGGCAGTGGGCACAATGCCCATTCTGGAGGTGGGCAAAAAAAAGGAGGGGTAGGCCAAAAGGGGGCCACAATGCCCAGAGATTTGGGGTGATGGGGGGGGAGCAAACAGCAGGGAGGTCAGAGAGTGGCACAGTGAACGGTGGGGGTTTGTCCCCGGAACCACAGCCAGCAAGCATGAAAAGCATAAAAGGTCATAGGGGGTGGCCAAGGACAGGGGTTTTGAGGTGGGGGGCAATCCCCAGTCCCGGGTTTTAAGGGGGGGTGGTAGGAGAGGGGAAACGGTCACCCGATGTGTGGCATCAGGCGGGTGGCGGCATCAGAAAGTGGCTGGGGAGGTGTTTGAACCCAAAACTGACCCCTAAGGCATTGGTGTGTGGAAAACCCCGGGGCCGTTCAGGGCCAGGTTTTAAATTCTTAAAAAAGGGCCAGTTGTTCCAATTTTTTGGGTGGACAAGGGGGCCCTTCCTTGGAGTAACAATGGCCCCCGCACGCATGAAAACAACCCGCTAGGGATGCCAAAACAAACGGGGCGGGGGACGGGCTTCTCCACTGCAAACTCGGCAAGTTGGGGCCAAAACATCCAGTTTGGCTCCCCAGTATTTCAAGCGGATCTTCTAACGGGGGTGGCGGTGTGGGGGGGTCAAGAAAAAGGCCTCACCTTTTTATTTGGGGTTTGGGGGAATTGCCCCAGGTCCTAAAAAGGGCTGGCGGGCGATTTTCCCCTTCCCCCCACTAAGGGGTGAAGGAAGCTGTCATCAGTGATCCAGTTTGGGGTTTGGGGCGGGCTGATGGAAGCTGGACGGGTTTTACCCCCCCCCTTTCCCGACGGCACCCGCAGCAATATTTGAGGGGCGCCTGGGGAAAAACCCCACTCTGCTGTGCATGGGGGTGGGGGGGGGGGGGGAAGGGAGCCCGCACTTGGGCAGCGGCCCAAAACGGTCCCGGAGGGATTTCCCAATTATTTATTTAAGTTTGGCCCCCTTTTCAAGGCGGGGAAAAAGGGGCCCCTTTTGGACGGGTTTAAGCAGGGCAAGGGGGGAAAAAGCCGGGGAAAAATCTCCCCTGGGGATGTAAATATTTCGGTTGCCCATAGCCCGGGAAATTGGGGCATGGGGCGGGGCCAATCCTTCCCCACAGGGGGATCCAAAGGGGCTCCCGGGGCCTTTCAATCTCCACGGGTTAAAGGGCCCCCGGGCTTGGGGGGTTATCTCCCTTGTTTCCTTTCCCCCTTCATTTGCCAAGGGGGGCTCCTGTTTTCTCCTCTCTTGTAAATTTTTAAAAGAAAATCCACTCTTTTCCCAGAAAATGCCAAGGGCTCCAAGGGTCCTTCCCTCCCCCCCCTCCCCTTTTTTTTCAGTCCCCAGCGGGCCTATGTGGGCCGGGGGAGGGGTCGCAACATTCCATTTCCCCTTTTCCCGGGGGAACAGATTTTTTTAAGACCCTTTTCCCCGGGAAGAAGCAGGGGAAAAGACGTTTTAATCCCTAGCCTGGGGGGACTGACAAAAAGGGGCCGCCCCCTCGAAGGGCCCTAACAAAAAGGAAAGGTGTACGCATTGAGCTGCCTGGTGACATAAAAGTTACACGGGGGGGAAGTACTCCTGTCCGCCGGGAAACATAAAAAAATCTTTAAAATGGCCTTTCTTTTTGTTCTTTAAAAGTCGGCCAAAACATGTGCGGGCCCCGGGGGGAAATTCCAAGGGTTTGGAAAAAATCGCATATCAGATTTGTTTTAGGGGAGGCCTTTTCTGGCTGCAATCGAGGGGGGGGTTGTTCCGGGGCTTTTTACGAAGGGGGTTAAAGTGCATGCACAGTTTTTCCCGGCCATTTTTTAGAAACTTTTGAAGTTTTGTGGAAAAACTTCAGGAACCCCTTTTTACAAAAGATTGAACACGTGCGCCATGCAGGGGCCCTGGACCTTTCCCCCCCTGGTGCAGCGGGACACCAGGGTTTCTCCCCTTGGGCCGTCACCTTGGGTTCCGATTTTTCAGTTTGGGGCAGGAGAAAGCCCACACAATTCCCCATTTTTGCGCCGGACGCCCGAGCGTTTTCCCCCCGTGGACTTGGGGTTTTCTGAGGCAAAGGGGGGGGGGGGTGTTGAATGGTGACACCGCTGTTTCCCTTTAAAAATGTGGTATGATGGAGCAGTTTCTTTTGGAAGGGTGAGTTGGGGGTGGTGGTGGAGGGAGGAGGAGGGGGACATTGGCGCAGGGCCGGTTTGACAACGTGGAGGAGAAAGCGGCATCTCCTGTCCCAAATTGGGTTTGGGGTGCTGGGCAGGGAAAAACATTTTAACCCAGTGGGGGCCCTAAAAGGACATGTAATGGCCCTGCCGTAGGGTTTCAGCCCCCAGATGTCCGCGGTGCCCTGCACCTTGGAACAAACGATAAGCTCAAGGACTGGCCCACTTTCGTTCTTCATATTTTTGAAGTGTGGTACTGCCTTTTTGGAAAAGAAATTACGGCTTGGAAAAAATCCATCTCGGGTGGGACAAGCCATTAGTTTCTGATGGGGGCAGAGTCCACCATTTGGGAAAAAGGGGGGACTGCAGTACCAAAAACTTTTGGGCAAAGGGCACGGTTTAGTGCTGCACCTTTGGATGGTTGGATGCTTTCGTTGTCTCTTTTTCGGGTCGCCTCGTTGGGAAAGGATGCTGGGGGCCCATTAGTAGCGAGGAGAGGAGAAACTGGGAAAAGGGAAAAAGATGTAAAGAGAAAAAAAGCTCCCCTTTTGCGAGGTGATGGGGGGCCCTTTACTGGGGTTTATTGGCAAAGAGTGGGCCCTTTGGGCCCCTGGTGCTGCTGGGGGCGGCAGGATGGACCCCCACATCGAGCCCCGTTTCCCAGGGCCCCCGGTTGGCGGGGTGCATGTGGGGACGCCATGGTGCCAAAGTTAGACCTGGCCCCGGGTTCAAATTTTTGCCCCACAAAATTTTTAATATACCCATATTCGGCTCCTCCCGTGTCTTTGCAAGGAATGCCACACCGTGAGTAGCGGTTTTATGGGGCCCAATTTCTTCCGGGAAGGGGTTACTACTTCCGCCCCTGCCCCGTGAGCCCTTTTGCCACTTTTTCTTTGGGCCTGGAATGGGGTTTTCTACCCTGTGGCCGCTAGGCTCCCGACCCCGCACTGGGGGCTATCCTGCTGACTCCGGCCCCCAAAACCCCCTTTTCTGGGTGCGCCGCTGCCCGACACGCAAATGACGCCCTCTTTCTCTGACGATGATGAAGCCCTTGCGTCACCCCCGGGTCCAAATGCGGGGCGGCTTTTATCAAACTTTTTGGGGGGTTTTATCGTCACTGCGTCCTCAAACACCCGGGCTTGGAAGGGCCCAGGTGAAACCCCCAAAAACATGGACTCCAAGCCCCCTCTCCACTATTTCTTTTCCGCCCACTGCATGAAAAACTGGGGATATTGGCCCCAATTTTTTTCGTGCCAAATAGCTGCTTTACTGCCCCCCTCAAAAATTGGGTTTATCCCCGCTATTTTAGTGGTGCGAGCCCCGACCAAATAGGGAGATTCTTGGGTGAGGGAACGGTGGGGGCAGGGGGTGGGGCTTTAGGAAAAGGGGAGGGCCGCCCGCCCCGCTCCGGGACCCTGCCAACCCTTTGGGTTGTGTTTTGACGTTCCCACCGACTTTGGGGGGGGTTTTTCAGTGTCATTTGGGAGGAAATGGATTACCCCAGTCAAAAAAATCAAAAAACCCCTTTGGGGTTTCTGGGAAAAACACCCGGCCGCTAAAATGACAGCGGCAGTTTGGCCCCACCGGGGTGACCCCCCATGCGAAGGGCCCCCTTTCTGTGCTGTGACCTGGGGCCCGTTCCAGGAAAGTTTTTTGCCAAATGGGCCAAATGCAGGGGCAGAGCCTTGCCCCCTCCCCTGTTCCATACTGTTTGTTCTAAAATTTTACAGACACTGGGTTTTATGAAAATACTGTATCTTTTATATGATAAATATACCCCCCCTGTCTTTGACTCCAAATGAACCCAGTAACAAGCTTGGGTAACCCTGGATATAAATTGCGCTCCACAAATGGCCAGGAAAAATTGACTTGTATGTGCCGTTTAAAAACTCTGTGTATTTTACTGAATGAAAAGGCTTATTAACCTTCGGATAGGAATTTATGCTACAGAATTTCTTCTGTGGCGGTGAAAAAGAAAGTTTCTTTTACTGAGTGCCCAACTGCAGAAAAATACTTAGTTAACCCTTGGATGTAAATTGTGCCAAAGAATTGAGCCACCACAAACTCTAGCTTTGTAGCGTGTTACAATGCCTTTTTTTTACGCTACACAACAAGAGATAAAATTGTAATTAACCTTTGCTTGTGAATTAGGCTACAGGAAAAAAGTATATATTTTGGCGGTGAAAATGATGGTTTCTTGGAGTCACCACAGCTGAAAAACAAGCTTAATTAACCTCTGGATGTAAATTGCGCCAAAAAAATTTAGCCACCACAACTACTAGCTTTGTAGTGTGTTACAATGCGTGTTTTTTACGCTACACAACAAGAGATAAAATTGTAATTAACCTTTTGCTTGTGAATTAGGCTACAGGAAAAAAGTATATATTTTGGCGTGTGAAAAGACGGTTTCTTGGAGCCCACAGCTGAAAAAACAACGCTTTAATTAACCCCTGATGTAAATTGCGCCAAAGAATTGAGCAGCCAAAAATAGTGGTATTTGTATTGTAAAAACGCTGTTTCTTTAAATGAATACAACAGGAACTGGCTTAGATCCCCCTTGGATATTCAATTGCTGTGAGCAGATAGGATTTTAAAAGTATATGCAGCTGCAGTGGACGTACACTGGATTCAGATCCAATACCCAAAAAATTTAGAAATAGAGGGTTAAGAGAAGCAGTCTCTGAGAAAAGCTGAGACCCCCCACAAAATTTGTATAAAATCAGTTCTTCAGTAAGAGCTATCAGCCGCAGCACCTTTCCCCCTGATATTTCGTGAGAGGAGGGGGCCCCCAGCTTTGCGCCCGGACTTATATAGGCGGTGTGTAAACAGAACCCCCCCGGTCTCTGATTGGCTTTTTCTGCAATGCATGCGGCTAGCCCTTTTCCCCCCAGATTTTTTGCCCCATGTAACCCCATGTGTCGCAGCTTTTTTCAATAAAAAAGCACATTTCGTTCCCCTGAAGTCCCCCAAAAGTTCAAACTTCGTTCAAACCCAAGTTTTCCTTAAATTCAAAACCAATTCCACTTCTTTATAATCAATTCCCCTCTCTTTGGACCTTTTTAGTCATGTCATTTTTTTGGCAATTTAGGCACACAAACGTGCCTGTTTTGGTGGTAAATAACTTAGTAATAAGAGATTGAGTTGCTTTCACACTGAGAAAAGGATGGATTCTGGAGATGTTCTTGGGGTTTGCGGTTGACAGGAAGGGCAAGGGATTAGATATAGGGGGGAAGGAAGACAAAATCTATTTTAAAAACCCCCAAAGCAGTGTGCTTGCTCCCCCCCTAGGATTAGGGTGGTGCCACACACTGAAACAGAAATAGCAGGGGGGGTCTGGTAGTAGATGGGGGGGGAGGACAGAATTTCAGTTTTGTGGGGTTTTTTATTTTGAGTAGAGAGAGGGACTAAAGTCAGAGACAGGGACAGAGTAAATGGTGTTTTGATCAGGCAGCGTGATGTCAGGGAAAGTGGTGTTTTGTTGAGTGTCTTTCCCGTAGAGTGGTCGGGAAGCCAAATTGCTGTGGTTTGCCCAATGGGGGTGTGTAAGTGAAAAAGAGGAGGGGGCCCTAGAATGATCATGGGGAACCCCAAAACAGCGAGGGAAGGGGAAAGGGGGATAAAATAAAAAATGGACACAAAAGGGAGTGACCCCCCCCCAGACAGGTAGGATAAAAAATAAAAGGGGAGCGGTGTCCTAAAACGCCAATGGCGCTGGCATGGTGGGAGAAGATGTGATCAACATGTTAAAAGTGAGAGAGCCCAGAAGAAGCAACAAGGTAGTTCCCCTGTGATTTAGCGTGGGGGGGTCTTTTAAAAGACTTTAGTGAGCAGTTTCTGTGGAATTAAAGTGGGGGGAAACCGGATGGCAGAGGGTCGAGAAGGGAAGAGGGTTAGCAGAGAGGTAGCGGGTCAGACGAGAGTGACCAAGCTTCCAGGGAGTTTAGGGGGATGGCGGGAAATTGCAGCACGGGGGAAAGGGGTCTTAGAGTGGTTTTTAAGTAAAGGGGTTTTTGGATGGGCGTTTTTTAAAGGAGATCAAAAATCCCCAGTGGAAAAGGAGAGGTTACAGATTACGTAGGTGGGGGAAGTGGGAAATAGACTGGACAAGGTGAGGGAAGGGGGTCACTAGAGAGGTGGTGGGGCGAGAGAAAAGGGAAACCTGGAATTCCGCCTCTGTCGTCGGGTCAAGGGCTGAGAGCATACTAGTGGACATGCAGGAGGGGATGGGGTGGGTATTACTTGGAGATGAAGAAATATTTTACAGGATACTGTCAATTTTCTCTTTAAAAGTGAGTGGCTAGGTCTTCAGCAAAAAGGGGGTCAGTAACGGGGGGCCTGGCTTTAGGTGGGGGGGGGAATGGAAAGTGTCAAACAGTCATTTTGGGTTGTTGTATAATGTTGAGATGAGGGGGGTGAAATATTCTTTGCACGGTGTGGTAAGTCCGGAGCATGAATTTATAGTGGAGAAAGTTTGCAGGTAGATTTGTCTTTCTCCCCCCAGACTTTCATCAGATTGGACATCGTGAAAGAAAGAGAGTCTGGGCGTATGCCAGGCTCCGGTGTTGATGTGTGGTGGGTGCGTGGTGGTCCCAAATTTAAACCAGCATTGTTGGGGGGAGTTTTTTTGTTTTTTTGAAACCCAAGTCAGCACAGGAGAGGGGGGAGTTTGGGGACATGGGACTGTATGGTGTCTTGGTTCCTGGAGTTTTAAATGGAGGGATATTTCTGAATTGTGAGGGGGAAGTGTGTCCAGAGAAGGCTGAGAATTAGTGTAGTGAAGGAGAAAAAGGTTGTGGTTAGAGAGCGCATACGGAGAATTAGTGAGGTTAGAAAGTGAGAAGAGATGACAGAAGACTCAAGACAGTTCCCATCCTTGTGGGTGGGAGAGTCTATAAATTGCAAGAGGCTAAAGGAAGATGTTAGAAAAAGAAACTGGAGGCGAGGTGGATAGGGGTCATCAAAGGGATTTTAAAAAAACCCCGGGATGCGAAGTAGGCATTTGGTGAGAGGAAGTGAGTAAGCATGCAGCAAAATGATCTAGAAATTGGTTTAGGGGAGTTGTACAAAACCGGACTTGAGAGAAAAGGGCCTAAAGAGTTAATGGTGTAGCCCTAAAGGGAGGTGAAATGGGGGGAAGGTGAGGGGGGAATACCTGGTACATGCAGTGTGGACAGCGAATTTGGGAAACCCCCTCCACCCGGGCCTGTTTCCCCTCTGGGGGGGTGAGTGGGGTAAAGGTTGGGGCCCCATAGGTGAGGCGGCAAAGGGAAGGGGTTAAGATTGCGGGGACCCCTTTTTTCTGTGAGGCTAGATTGAGGGAGTTGGGGAAACAGGTCGTGAACGCAGTGATTTTATTACAGACCGAGGGGCGTTCCACAGAGATTTTTTGTTTTGGGGAGGAAAAGTGTAAAACGAAACCCAAAACAGGTAACGGGTTTTTTCTAGGGAGGAAAAAGGGAGGTGGGTTTGGTAAGGGACGGGTGGGGCCCGGGTTGGAGGATGTCAGCAGGAGAAGAAAGAGAAAGAAGAGTGACAGTGGGGTTTCAGGAGTATTGTTGGCATTTGTGCCCGGCCCCTTGGAAAGTGGGTTTTTTTTGGGTGCGTTGAAGAAGGTAAAGTAATGTGTGGGATGTGTGCATGGGTGAGGGGAGGAGAGAGAAGGATGTGGCCCAGGTTTTTGGGGGCAAAGACTGGTCGGTGGGAAATAGGGAGGCAAATGGCTGAAGATAACTGCAACGTGAGCATGGTCAAAAAGGTTTTAGTTTAAAAAGGAAATAGTTATCACCGGAAAGGTGATATTTTCTGGCCTCCCAAAGCTCCTTTCTGTTGCAATTCGGCTAATTTTCCCTCTGTGATGAGCGATTGTGTCAACTATCATTATCGATTGAATGATATCGGCAAATTTTCATGCGATTTTTCCGAAAATCGAAACAGATTTACACGATGACTTTTAAAGTTATGGGGGAGGAACAAAACCCCCCATTTTAGGCCGTTCACAGGGTTATTCTGCCGTGTATTTGGGGCCCTATGCGCGCCCGGATTTGGCTTCGTACGGCGCCCAATCGCGGCAGCAATTACGGTAATCCCTGCTCTCATTGGAAACAGGGAATCCGTCGTCCTCCCCGCTCGGCGAAACCCCCGCGGGGGGGGGAATGGACTGAAAATTATTTACAGGCGTACACGCCGTAACAATGATTGTCTATGGGGGCCGGGAGCGGCACCCCCGCCGCGCTCCCGGCCCCCCCCCCGTCCCGCCCTTTCCGGCGGATTTGTGCGCTCATACGGCGCACAAATTGTCGGGAATAAGGTGTGAACCACGGCCTTAAAAAAAAGGGCTGGAGAAATGGAAATTTAAAACCCCCCCAAAATAAAAATGGATATGTGCTAAATTTTGGCAAGACAATTAGGTTATAAAAAATCACAAAAAAAAGTCAAGACCATTTCAAATTTCCCTGTCTTGTCCCAACGGAAACCCCTTAAAACCCGCTTGACCCCCCCAAAATTAAAAAAATGCAGAAGGCAGGGAATTTTTTAACCACCATTTTTCTGAACTGGAATTGACATCCCCGTCCTGGAAACACGCATGACCTTAAACCTGTCTGCCCCCGATTAAAAAGTGCGGAAAAAAAGGAGTCTTTTTTAACCCCATTTTTGTTTTTTAATGGACATTTTCCATCCCCGTCCCCCGGGCCGCAGCATGCCCTTTAAAACCCGCATGACCCCCCAAAATTAAAAAGTGCCCGGGAAAAAAAAAGGGTTTTTTTGAAACACCATTTTAGTTGAATGGACATTTAAATATCTGTCCTGGCCCCGTATGATATTAAACCCGTCTGACCCCCCAGATTTTAAAAAATGTCGGAAAAAGGGTCTTTCAAACCAACTTTTGTTGAACTGGACATTGACTATCATGTCCTGGACCGCGCATGACCCCAAAAACCCCCAAGGTGCCCTTTTGGACCATCAGCAGAAAATTTCTCAAAAGAAAAAAAACTATATTAAAAACAACTCGTTTTCCATTTCGCTCTGTAGAGCTACTTGCCATTTACTGGTGACATTTTCCACCGGACATTAGAATGTAAAGCAAACGAAAAAAGATGTCTCCCGAGGGGCAACGAGGCCTGTCTGAAAATTTGCATTTTAGGAAATTACTGATCAGGCAAAAGGGGGAGGCTGTAAACGTGGTCCGCAGGTTCAGTGGCAGGGCTGGATTCAGTGGGGTGTGTTAGAGCAAGGGCTGGCGTCCGTCATCTATTAAAACGAGGTTCAGCTGAAGGGCCCGAGTTACAGTGGGGGCCCTGAGAGCCCAGGCGGCATTTTTCATCCAATTTTTAAAAAAGGCAAAAATGCCTTATGACGCCCCGCAACGAAAAAAAGTTGTGCTAAAGAAAAAGTGCGGAAGCAGAAGTTGGCTAAAAATCCCGTGTTCCCCAGACCCCAGTCAAGACCCCGGGGGTTTTGCGCTTGGAAATTTCTGCCTCTACGAGAGCGCTTGCCCCTCCGTATGAGTTCGGGCCAATTAGCTTCACTTTGGGAAAGCTGGTGGTTGACGCTCCTGTTTCACCCAAATTTTCCCTTTTTCTTGGCTTTCTTTTTCGTTTTACTTACGTGTTGGAGGAAATGGTCTCTGTTCTTGGGGTGGCGAAATGTGCTCCCTTAACCATGTCCTCTGAATAACCTACATCTGTTAAGTTTCCTGTTCCCTTGTACAATTCGAGGGAAAATTTGTATCAGCTTTTTGTCTGCAGTTTTTTAGTAGTTTAATTTTAGAAAAACATTGTTAAAATAGGATGGAATCCCCCCCACTCTTTTTTCTTTTTTTTTTTTATTGTTTTAAACGGGTTGTTCACTAAGGGGTTGCTAGGTATGTTTAAAGTTTGCAAAAAAAGTCATTTTTGCGTTATTTTCTTAACAGGTCCTACCTATTCCTGTTTTTGACGCCCATGCCCAAAATTTCAAAAAATCACGTTTTGGCCATGTTACAATTGGAAAAAAAATGTCTGTTAGAAAAACATTTTTTACAATAGGCCTGTATTTGCTGTATTTACGCAACTCCCCCAAAAAAAACAAAATGACCCTTTGGCCACTCTTGACAATTTTTTTGAAAAACAAAAGTCTGTTAGAAAAAAACATTTTTTATAATAGGGGGCCGTATTAAGTGAATTTACGCGATGACCCAAAAAAAATTTAAAAAAAAGACTTTTCAGCCACTGTTCAAAAATTTTGAGGGAAAATGCCACTTAGAAAACCCCATTTCGTTCCAAAGGGCCTTGATTTTACTGTATCTCAAGCCCCTGACCCAAAAACCCTTGCAGTGTGAAAAAATTTTTAAAAATGGGTAAATGGGAATCGGTTTTTTCATGAAAACCGTGTACAATTGGGTCTTTTCAGTCTCCTCACCCCAAAACCGCAAAATGACCTTTTGGGGAACTGAGAATAAAAAATTTCAGTAAAAAATTTATTTTTTTAAAAAAAAAATTTTCCCAAGAGGAAACCCTTTCGTTTGAAAAAAAGGAAAGTGAAGTAGCCCCGGCAACTAATCGGTGACCTCGGCCCCAATTGGGGGCCCAACATCTAGAGATCCATGCCTGATTTTCTTTATGAAAGTCAAACGACAATTTTTGGGGAAATGGGTGTGTTTTGTCTGTATGACTCCTCCCGTGTGCGGAAGGTTCCCCCTCAGATATGGGGCGGTGCTGGGCGGACAAAACCCCATGGCGTGACCCCCGAGCTTAGGCCCTTCATCCATTTTTGGGTACCCCTAAGGGCAATTGGGGCGGAAAACATATCCAAAAAAATCGGGGTTTTTTGAGCGCCCCGATAGTCCGTGCACCAAGTTTATTTCTGGTTTGTGTGTTGTATGTGTGCCCTGCTTCATGGTTGGTGAGGGGGGTGGTAAAAAAAAGATTGCAGAGGTCACCCCTTAGGCTTCTGACAATTTCCTGTGTTGGCACTCTACTGCTGTCAGTTTACTGACGTTGTTCCCCCGTGATATTTGGGGAAGTGAAGCAGACGCAACAGATGTCTCCGTTGATCAATCGCACGGTTCCAAAATTCCCGCATTTTACTTTCTTTTGGGTGGGTGAAAAGGAAAGGGCTGGTTTTGCTTTTTACCGGGGATCGAAGAGGGTTTGGCCACCCCAAACGTTGTTATTTTGTGGCCCTTTAAAGCGAGGTTCAAGTTGGAGGGGAAAAGGAGCTCCAAAACACTATGTGAGGAGGACTTGATTTCCAAGCCCTGGGCGAGGGCCATAGCAAAATGATCTTCCTCATCTTCCTCCTCCTTCCAATCATGGGCCAACCTCTTTCCCAAAAGGGAGGGACATCGGGAACGTCGGTGTCCAAGGAATACCTCCTCCGCTTCCCCGGGACGCTTCAACGCCCCCGACTTTCCTCAGATGATGCACCCTGAGAGTGAGGGGCCACCCCTTTCATAGCCCCGGGGACCCGAACCACGCCTAATGAAGACCGATAAATTGTGAAACTGTTTGGGGCCTTTTGAATCGACGGAGAGAAAGGGTCCGTGTCCGTTCCTCCTCCGTCGCTGGTAGGACCTGATGTTTCAGAGTGGTCCAAGATCATTCCAAAAACTAAATCACCCCATGCTCAGCTGAAAGGGCATTGTCTGCATGACCCTTTTGGTGGGTTCTGCAAAAATTTGGAAAAGGTGGTTTCAGAGCTCTTTCACCCCGCCTCCACTCTCGGTGGCTCAACACCCGAGGGCCCCCACCGTGCTTGTCAGGACAGTGCACTTCGTAAATTTTCTAATGGCAAAGCGTGCTGCCACAAACGCTGGAGATGTGGGGGGTGGAATTCCAGCTTGTTGCCACGTCAAACAAGAGTCGGTTGACGAAGGGGACTTTGGCTGACGCCCGCAAGCAGCCGGCGGGACCAAGCAGGGTGCGAAAAAGCGGGAAGTGTGAGCTAGACCTCGGCTTCCTCAGCAGGGGTTTGTCCGACCCGGGTAGGCTTTTGAAATTTCGGACGACAAGGTTCATGACGTGTGCCCGGCAAGGGGTGTGCTCTAGCCTCCCTCTTAAGGGGAGCCAGCAGATTTCGACGTTATCCAACCACCCGCCTGGACAAAAGGTTTTTGTCACCAGCCAGGCTCGTCTCATTTGCGAAGAGCCGTCCACAGCTCCCGACCTGTGTGTTGATGGGTCTCCCAAGGGCAGATTAAATTTTAACACAGCCTGGGTTTTTTAGCACATGATGTACCCCGTGGACCTTGGGGGAAAAAGCTCACATGCAATTAAATTCAGCTCACCGCTTTGAAAGTGGGTTGCACGGATCCTCCGGGCAAGGAGGAATAGAAGCGACCAAAAACAAAGAATTTATCCAGCAATCCGTGGCCACAGTAAAAATTAAAATAAAAAAACTTTTTTTGTAGCATCAATAAAAAATACAGACAGCGCCCCGGTTTAAAAGTCGGGGACGCGTTTTTGGGGCACCCCCCTTCATCTGGTATGAAGAGGGGATGCCCTAAAGCGCCCCGCTCTTATACCTGGGCATGCGTCTTGTACATTTTTTTGATGCTACAATAAAGTTTGTTATTTTAACTTTTAAGGCCCCTGGATTGCTGGTAAATTCTTTTTTCTTGGGGGGAAAAAAAAACTGCACC